>VIIQ02000207.1:0-151901 GCA_007449985.2 Desmodesmus armatus
AAACCCTAAACCCTAAACCCTAAACCCTAAACCCTAAACCCTAAACCCTAAACCTAAACCCTAAAACCTAAACCCTAAAACCTAAACCCTAAACCTAAAACCTAAACCCTAAAACTAAACCTTAACCTAAACCCTAAACCCTAAACCTAAACCCTAAACCCTAAACCCTAAACCCTAAACCCTAAAACTTAACCCTAAACCCTAACCCTAACCCTAACCCTAAACCCTAACCCTAGACACGTCGTTCCATTGTGGTTGCTCTGTCCATGCAGGGTTTAGGGCATCCAAGGTAGACGTCGGGGACAGCAGTGGACGGCCAGAGTCTAGCAGGTGCGCAGGAATGGGCCAGAGACAGCTGTTGCAGGCACTGCACACAGCCCTGCAGCGCTGTGCCGCACTCCCACTGGCAGCAGCAGCAGCAGCAGCATTGGCTGGCACAGTTGGCATGAGTCCTGTTCGCATGCAGCTGCTGCTGCCAGGCGTGCTGTATCAGAAACCATGGGGAATACTGGTGTGAGGGTGTAATGCTCAGCAGAGTACAGCTTGACTCTCCAGCATGCAGTCCAGGAGGCAGCAGGGGCGGGGGGGGGGGGTGACGCCCACCAAGGTCACAAAGGTGCGCGTGCAGCAGCAGCGCACGCGCTGAGCATGACCCCACCAACATAACATTACCTGTTGTTGCTGTGTGCAGATCTACACCACATGGCAGTACCCTGTGAGCAGCGCTGGAGCTACAGCACAGCCAATAGGGTGAGCAACCTGGGTGGTGTGCGGGGGGGGGGTGTACGGGGGCGCTGAGTGTCGGCCACAGCTCTGATCCGGACATGTCAGGGGTCCTGGAGCAACAGAAAGTTATGAGGAATGCAGCTGAGAGGGTTGCATGCTCAGCAGTGTTAGTAGTTTGTTAGAGTGCAGCAAAGGTGCCCTGCATGACATCCTGTGCTGCGTACGGCCGCTCTGCAGGTGCTGGCAGTGTGGCTCGCCAAGTGGGAGTGATGCTGCTCCTGCTGCCGCTTCAGCACTGGCAGGTGGGTTTAGGGTTTAGGGACCGGTCCTGCCTTGCCCTGGCGGGCTCTCTCAGTGTGAACAACACTCAAGTGTATGAAGTAGTTGCGCAGATTGCTGATTTTAGCATGAGGCACACCAACACAGCAACCATTCTGCTCTCAAGCACGCCCAAGCACCAGGATGTGCACAGCATAGAGCAAATATGAAGGCCTTGCAGCTGTGTCGACTGTGTCAACTGTAGTGCAAGCCCTTGGAGACTTGTGAGTGCAAGGAGAGGGTTGGGTACACTTTCAGCAAGCAAGCTTACAAACACATGCAAGTTGGCTCATGCACATCTTGCTCAAAAGCCGCCCCACAGATGATGGCACAAGCAGCTGATACTTTGCAAAGCACCGCTGACGACAACATGCTCAGAGTAAGCTTCCAAGGGTTAGTTTTCAGCAATGGAAAGGTGTGACCCTTAGGGCTGCCTTCCACAAGCCGCTGTTGCATTGCAATGGCCAGGCGGCCCAAGTTCAAGTTCAAGTTGGCAAGCGATAGTATGTTGGGGGTTCACCAAAAGCCTGAGGACGCGGGGGGGGGGGGGGGGGGGGTGTTGCCAACGAATTGAAAAGATGTATTCCTCCCCCCATTTCCGTTTGAGGCTCTTTGGCCTAGACACCGTTCACCCTGGGGCAAGTTTCAGGCTCGTTAAGGCACAGCTGTCCCCCAAGCCGACAAGCCGCTGAATGCCTACCCCACATTTTCCCGTTTGAGGCTGTCCTCCATTCCTAGAGGGTTCAGGCCTGGCAACACCCCCCCCCCCCCCCCCCCCCGGGGGTCTTGGTTTCAGGAGGGCCCCAGGCCTAGGCTGCTGAGTGGCAGCGGACTAGACAAGCTAGGATGGGACAAAAGGGTTAGGTTCAGCCCATGCTTAGCCGTGTTGCCAGCAGCTGGCAAATCCCACCGTCGGGAACCGCTATGGAAGCTGTCACTTGTACAGTAGTGAACATTACATGAGAACCTCAGCTGTCACCCCAGCTTTTGAAAATGCCATGCAGTAAGCCAGACATATCATCGCTTTGACTGCACTTGTCGATTGCTAGGAAATCTATCGTATGACAGAAGCGTTGTCGCTCGATATGGACGTACAGAGCAGCAGCATGTGTAGTCTCAGCTGATCTGGACAGCAAGGTAAGCAATGGTGCAGCCAGTTTCACCCAACAGCACGTTCTACGTACTGCGAATTGATCTTTTCAATGTATCAGTGGCATCCGTCGTCAATGGGGCGCTCAATGACGTGAGTCAGAGACAACCAACTTCCTTTCAGTTGATTATTGGCTAGCTCAGGGACGCTGCAACACATGAGGAACCACTCAAGAGAAGGTGATTATAAAGTGAAACGCATTGGCATGCATGGCAGGCATCACTGCTTTCTAGACAGAAGCATATGCAAGCAGCAGCAAATGGTGGTGCACTGTTGGCACTGTTGGCACTGTTGACACAACACATTGACCTGTGCTGGACATCCCAAACATCACGTGGCACGTCTGTTTGCCTTCTGTGCAGGAGCCATCAGCACCTGCTGCACTTGTTGATGGGCTGAACTGCCAGCAGGGGCGGGTGAACCCAGGGCAGACACTCAGCCAGAGACAGGGCTTCCATGGCCAGCAGGACAGCAGCAAGGGTTCATGACTACCTAGGCAGCATGTCCTGCGCGTGAGCAAGACAGTGGCTGTACTTACTGGCTGCAAGGGCAACCAACTCCAAAGATGCTGCGCAACTCCAAAGATGTTGCGCGCGCGCAGTTGAACAGATGCTATCTGCATTCTATATGTAGGTGTGCAGCTGATGTGCCCGTTGTTGGCTGGTTTGAATGCAGGCGGCCTCAAGTGTCCAGGCAGCAAGCAGTGTGTGAGCGTACTGAGCACTTCTGATTCCACTCAGCACTTTGACTACTCAACAGGCATGATCGATTCAATTGCTGATGTGCCACAGTGCTTCCTTGTTGTCAGGTGACACCATGTGCCAGTATGTCTGCCGCGGCATTGCTACATCATGCGTTGGGTCATGCACTGCTACGCACCGCGGGCACCAGCAAACAAGACGCTAGGTGTGCTATCCCGTCAAGGGACGTCAAGGCTTGGTTGACTGCTGACCCCTTCCAGTTTGTGGTTTTGCCCGCGTTGCAGTTCCAGCAGTGCGCGTGCGCAACAAGCTGTGGCTCAACGTTTTCAAGAAACTGAGGCGGACTAACGAGGCTCAGCAAAGGACCAGTCCATTGCTGCAGCTGCTGGACCTGCAGGTGGGGCATGCGCATCAGCAGCAAGCCTTTCTCAACGTGAGAAGGCGCAGCCTGCTCCCGGGATTGTCGTCTACAGACATAAGTAGGAATGCAACGTGGTGTAGTTTGCCCTTGTACACCTTACCTGCTCATGAGCGTTGCATACCAAACAGTCACAAACACTCGTGCAGGGTGCAGCACGGCATGTTTCATCATGACATGACCTCTGGGTGTTGCCAGGCTTGGCCACATAGTACATGAATGTGATCTGTCACATGTCAAAGCTCTGTGCTTGTTGCTGCTCAACTGCAGGATTGGAGCTGAGACTCATCATCATTCCTGAGGAGTGCAGGAGCCTGAAGCACCCTGGCCGTGAGCGTGCAGTGTTCACGCATTGCTCGACAGATGCTGGATGTGGTGGCACTGGATAGTGTTGTAGGGAGAACGAGGGCGACTGTGTTGCTGCCCCATCTCCGCTAGTGTCGACCATCAGCTGTGACGTGTGCAGCATCATGTTGGTGGGGTTTTCTACTGGCAGTCACGAGGTTTTTGTCAGGATGGGACTTTGGTGTGTCTATGCCTGGGTGGGCGAGCCTCTCCATCTTGGTTTCAACTTCCTTGGAAAATTTAGCTTGGCTGTTATGCAGGGCATGTTTTGTCAGCAGCAGGGTGTGCATCCTCTCTAGACTTGCTTGGACCTGAGGCCTGTGTGCCGCTGTCCTGGCCTGAGCATGTTGCTGTGAAAAGTGAGTAACATGGATGTCGTTGCGCATGCATTCACCTGGACAGGCACTAACAACGATAAACATTGACATAGTAGCCTAATTTTCTCGCAACAGTGGGCGCTGTGCAGTCGGCTTTGGCAAGTCGCGACTGTTGCAGTCGACTGGCGACAGTCGCGACTGTGGACAGCTGACTGTTACAGCCCCGGTTAAGCCATGTACTGTGATAGCCACGACTGTAAAAAAGGCCTTAGTCGGCTGTCACAGTCTCGTACATATTTCCGATGGTATATGGGCACATGGCTATAACATACGTGAGCAGAGCTTGTGCATGAGCCTTGACTCAGTGTTGACCACCTCAGGATGACGTGGCAACTAGCCAAGCAAAGGTGTGGTATGTTTGAGAGGATAATATAAGCATAGCAACAAAGGTGGTGGTTTGAGGCCGAGCAATGTAGTGCGTTAAGTGGACGCCTACAGCGAGTTGTGTTCATGTCTGTGACTGGCACCAATGGGAATTTGCCATGCAGGGTTGAAATTGTTTTTTAGGGGGGGAGGTTGTTACAAGTGGATACTTTCACCGCTGAGCGGTACTCTCCACACGGGATGAACTGGAAAGACACACAAGTAAGAAGAACCTGCAGCAAGACCGGCAAACAAGACCAGCTCCCCAAAAAAAGTTCTCAACACAGGCAAAAGTCTACACATCAAGCCAATCATTTGTTGTGCTAGCACGCAGAGCAAGACCCACAACACAGCTACTGCGAGTGCTCCTGCTGCCAATGCTGCCAAGGTGTCAGAGTGCCGTGCCCCGAGTCTGAGCAACTGCGTAGATAAGGGTGAGCTTGTCGCATGGTGCAAGCAGGCTGGGTGGGGCATAACAGCCACTTAGCCGTCTGGTTGCTGAATAGGGCGCACCCAAAACATGTTGCCCTTGCCCTTACCCAGCAGTCCATAGCTGCAATGCAATGGGCCATCTGAGTTTGGTGGGTGGTGCTGAACACAAGCTGCATGCACCGCTGCACTGAGTCCCCACCACCATAGGCAAGTACTGAAGCATACTTGTCCCTGATATGATCATATGCGGGGCACTCTAAGACAAAATGCAGCAAGTCCTCTGGCCTATCCCCCCACACCTGGCTACAAGTGTGTCATGCCACTCAGCACGCAACCCCCTACCAGAGAAGAGTGTGCAGGTTCGCCCATGGTGTTGTCCCCCACCATGCAGGCGTCCACTCAACTGGTGTCCGCCAAGCCGATACCGTCCCGAATACCGCAAGATCCCCCTAGGCAAGCATAGCTAATGGAAGCTCGGGGCATTGTCCCTCCCATGTACTACATTGGCCTCAAGGGCATGCACGCATGCGGCATGCGTCGTAAGATGGGTGCTGACTGACACACCTGCCCGAGGGTCAGCGCTAGCAAGAACGACAGCCTGCCAGTGGGCCGCCTGGTGTCGCAAGGCAGCCTGCATCCCAGTCCGTCCCAATGTCGCCATTCCATAACAACGGCTCTCGGAGTTTGAGTCCAGTGCCAACAGCGTTTGCAGTTGGTATCCATGAGGACATTGGACGAAGCAATCAAGTTAGGTTGCGGGCTTAAAAGGCTGTAGCATCGGAGCGGACTCTACTGCCTCAGGGTGGGGGAAGGGGGTGCAATGAGTGTGTGAGGGTAGCAAAGGGGGGGAGGGAGCAGCAGTTGAGCTGAATGTCAGCATGCATCCTCCAATCACACCAACAATTGAGGGGTTACGGCTTCAGCATTTGAAGTACATTCAGAAGCTGGACTTTTGCAAGCTAAGTCATGCTAATGTGTGCGCACTGTGCAGGTCTCTTGAGCAACAATGGCCTTTGATGCGATAGTACAGTGTTGACGGCGGTGTGTGTGTGCGGTACAAGCAACCGCTCTTAGGGGGGGGGGGCTATGTTGGTTAGAATCATGCACGTTAGGCACATGTGCTATGTAAGCCCGCCGTCAGCGCGGGCTTTTGCGGTTTGAGACGAGACCAGATGTCACATCACTTCAGTGACCGCCCTTAGCTCAGCATCACACACACATGCAACGCAGTCGTACGTATCAGAGACATGGCAAGGTAATTTTCCATATCCCACGGGTCACACATATGCACAATGGCACAGCAGGGCAGAAAGCACATTGGTAGTGTCAAGCTGCGGTCTTGCCGAGACTTCCTGCGGTAGCAGCAACTGCGTGTGGTTGATGTGAGTTGATTGCTGCACATGTATTGCTACCTGCGTGAGGGGCCAATGCGCACCACTAGGCCCCTCCGCTGCCATGCAGCAGCAGTGGCAGCGGCAGGGCTGCTGTTTCAGGACTACAAGTTACTGATGGGCTACCATGGACAACGTTGCACATTTGTTGGCACCATGTGGCATGCTGCATGCAAGAGATGTTGTACAACTGAACTAGCACATGTGCTAGTTGACCTGGACATGTTTCAGCATGCGCTCTACAGTGCGACGACAAGAAATTCCTTGTGTCAAGGTGGTTCCTTTGTGTCAAGGCTCCAGTGTGAGTTTAATACGAAAATGTCCCTGTCAAACGGCACAACGCTCCGTCCAATTTTCTGAATTTGCCATAGAGCCTGCTGGTCACCTTGTGTTGGTAACTGCAAGGAGGCCTTTGCAAGCAAACCTGGTTGGTGGGTTCAGAGACAAGTAGGATTCTGAGGTAGAACCGTACATGTGTCACAGAGCAACAAGTTGCACTCATAATGCATAAAAGTGCCACAATGTCAGGCTGATCAAGCACGTACTCCACCTGCCCCGTTCGCAGACAACACCCACCACATATATGTATGCATGTCTGGCTGAGCTTGGCATGGATGTAAGCCATGCACACTTGTCAGCCGTTGAGCCTTGGTATGCTGCTGCTCCATACGTGCCATGTTTGTGATACAGTGAGCAGACATAAACACGATGCAGCTTGCTCCGGGGTACACGCTACCCAACATGTCACCATGTCTCAGCGACAGACAGCGGGCGAGATACACACACAAAAGGTGTCTGAACGAGCAGTTCTGCAAGACGAACTGCTACACATCCACACACCCACATACTCGGTGTGCACCTCTGGTGGTTGGATCGTTCAAGCATGCACACCCTTTGCGGCCTGAAGGCAGATCAGCCAAAAGCAGGCAGAAGCACATCCATTGCCCAAGAAACCAAACGAAGGAATGAACAAGTGCACCAAACGCACTACGACACGGCCAAGGGCACCGCTTGAGTGTCGCCCATCACCAGCAAGGGCTGTGTGAAACGCCGCATGCTGTTGCAGAAATGACTCATTGTTTTCGGCACGGTGCCAAAGAGTGACAGTGACTGCAGTGAACTGCAGCGAAGATGTACGCACAAGGTGTGCACCTAGACTGGAATGCCCAGCCTGAAGATGCTGTCCGGAGAAGTAGTCCCTCGCTGACCGCTTGTACTGTACAGTACAATGAAGGGGCTGCCAAGCCACCAGGCAAGACCATATCCCGGTCCCACTGCATGTCACCAAACCGGCCAGCAATGGAAGCAAGAGAATTGTGGGATGCATGCAAAATTAACCCACCAGCAGGTCACACAATGCGTTGTTCACCCAGCCCTGACGGCTGGCTTGGAAGCATCCGTAAGCACACTGAAAGGACGGCCCTCAGATGTCACCAGCGATCACCACTCTTGACACATCAACACTCGCGCGCAAAACAGAAAGGTGCAATCATGCAACCACACAACGGCACACGTCACTGCCAGTGGCGTTGTCCGGTCCCTGATAGTATGCTGCTGCGTGGTGCTGTGGCACTCAACCGGTCAACAGACCGTGTGTTGGCACTAGGCCAGCCACTGACACTTTGAAAGAACACACCACCTGTCTGCCACCTGGTGCAGGCCTGGCTGATGGTACACACAAGAGATACAAGAGCGTCTGGCTGACAGCCCGGATGCGGCACCCCCCCCCCCCCCCCACCCCTCATTCAAAACAAAGTCACCCCACCCTACCCTCAGTTGCCAGCTGGGTCCTGCTGCTGAGCAGGGGACAGCCAAAATCACCCAGGTGCTGCAGTACTGCTTCACCACAGCAATGCCAGAGCTTTCTTCGCTTTGTTGTGGGCCTCAATGATCACTTTGTGGGCGTCTGACCCTCTGATCAGCACTGCCCGTATTGCGCGGCAGTACAGCAATGCCTCCGCTGATCCTGTACCCATCTGCAGCTCCTCGACTGCCTCCTCAATCTGCTTGTGCGCCACCCGCACCTCCTGAGTGTACATCTTGCGTGCCCAGACAGCAGAGGACGGAGTATAGCCACCTGCAAACCAGACAGACAGGCATGCACTACATGTTGGGGTCGCCACCTGAGCTGCAGGAAAAGGGGGGTGGGATGCAGGAGTACCAGGCACGACAATCACCACCTGCATACCAGAGAGACAAGCATGCACTACCTAGTCCAGAGACGCAGGAGACCTGGTCCAGAAACGCAGAAGAGCGCTGACATGGTGGGCGGGCTGGTGCATACAGGCTCTGAACTGGTCTGCGGACACTGCACGGGAACAAGATCCACCCACCAAAGTCCCTGAGCAACCCAGCATGTGAGCGCCTGACAGCGACAGAAGTACCACATTCAGCAATCCTAAGTGACTCGCCTCCCACCCCATATTGACAGAGGTGCCACAACAGAGCAGCGCGGCAGTGGCACCAGCCGGACCGCCTGACCCAAGCGCCGCCGCCACAAGGATATGTGTGACTCATGATCCCATGTGGCCACGCACACCCATCTGCTGCAACAACTAGCTATACATCAACTACATCAATTCACCTGTCCCGGGAAGGCCATCTGCCTACACCAAAGTACACATACGGTTGCAACAGCAAAACATACATGCACTCACTGCCGAACCATCACATGATTATGGCAGTTCAACTTCCAAGATCCCCTGCCGCTATCCAAGAGCAACACAAGACCCTCCTCAGGCAACATGCCCTGCACCTGTCCGGCTACACATGCTAGCAGCGCACCGCCCGGCCCCCTCCTTCATTCACCCAACGACACTGTCTCACTGACTGACTGACTGATGCTCCCTACCAACACCCGACTACAGACCCCTTCACATGTCACATGGGATACGGTATCCCCGCCCCTACCTATGATGATGGTCTGGGGCTGTCCTGCCAGCGGTGGCGCCTCGCCCGCAGCTGCTGCCGCTTCCGCATCCGCTCGAACCTTCTCTGCTTCGGCTGCCGCCGCCTTCTGTTGCATGTCCAGCACCAGCTGCTTGGCCACCTGCAGCTGCAGCTCCAGAGCCTGCTCATGCTCCTGCTGCAGAACAGCCCTGCATGAAAGCAGCAGTAGGGCAGAGGCCATGACGCTTCAGTGTAAATCAAGGCCTGAGGGCTGTGCAGCAAACTGAACATGACCTGCAGCAGCGCGTCTCCAGTGCCTCCCCTGCTTCTGCTTTATAGCAGCCCTGCAGAAAAGCAGATATGGATGTAGAGAATCATGTTGCTTGAGCACCAACCACAGGGCGCCCAAGGCACTCAGGCACGCAGCGCTGATCCATCCAGGAGGAGCGCCCAGTGCCTGGGTACACGACATGATTGGCGTATGGCTGAGTCGCGCGATTTGCTGATGCTGATGCATCAGGTGCGGTCAGACCTCCCTGTCTTCTGTGTGAGTGGGGGTGGGGGGCGCGCACGATGCAGTATGTTTCACGTCATTATGCCTGGTGAGAGACTCGCAACCTGCAGCTTAGAACGCAGATGAACTGCCCTCCCAGCCACCCACCCCTCCAACCCTCCAACCCCCCAACCCCCACCCCAGCCCAACTCACTCGATCCCTGGTGGTTCTAATCGCTGTGCAGCATGAAACCACTCAAGGTCGATCTAACAGCCCCTGCACCCAGTCCACATGCACACTGGCCCACATGCACCCAACTCGCACAGCACAGCACTCACCCTGCACCACCCGTCAGCAGGCCCAACTGGGGCTTGGCCTGAAGTGCCCTCTGACGGTCTGCCAGGTAACTCTCAAACCCTGGTGGTACATCATCCAAGTCACCGATTGCTGCCGCCTTCCCAAACCCAGGTGGTACATCATCCCAGTCATTGACTGCTGCCCCCTTCCCCGGCCCTCAACAGCTGGAGCATCCCCCCAGCCATCGACAGCTGCCACAGGCTGCACCTGGCCGACTGGGAACCCCTGCTGCTCCCACCCTAGAGCCTTCTGCTTCTGCTGCTGCTGCTGCTGGTTGCTGCTGCCCTGCTGCTTGAGCTGCCGCTGAGTCTGCTGCAGTGCTGCCAGGGACAGGCTGTTGCGTGCAGGGTTGGGCAGGGTGGTGTACTGCAGCACTGCCATGCGCACAATGCCAGGGCCATCCAGTGGGTCCAGCCCTGTGATGGGCCAAGCCTTTTCAGACTCGACCAGGTGGGCCACCTTGGCCTCCATCTGGGCCCTGATGGCAGACACAGCAGCAACGGCAGCAGCAGGAGCTGCATGCCCTGCCTTGATGAGAGCGGCGTAGGTGGACCGCAGCAGGACCAGGCAACCCCCACCCCCTGCCAGCGCCAGCAGCTGGCTCACAACCGCCTGCACAGCCTGGGCCAGGGTAGCTGTCACCTGTGCCTGCTGCCTGGCCCAGACTGCAGCCTCGTCTGCTGCTGCCACGTGCCTCCACAGCTGGGCAGCAACATCGGGCTGGCTGCCGCCCTGCTGATACTGCTGCGCCAGGGTGCGCACCTTGCTGGCATGCTGCTCGGCCGCTGTCGCTGCTGCGCTGGCGCCGTCTGCCAGTGTTGTTGCCTCTGTCCTATGCTGCTGGAGCTTGGGCCCTGCTGCTGCCGCTGCTTGCTCTACTGCATCAGCCAAACCGTTGGACCTGCTGTGTGCTGCCTGGCAGACTGCATCCATGGCCATGTCAGCACGCACCACAAGGTCTGCTGCCCAGCTGGTGAACTGCAGAGCCTCCTTGCCTGAGCCCTGCGCAGCCTGCACATAGCCTGCTGCCACTGTTACTGCTGCTGGCACTGCCTCCACGGCCGCCGCTGCTGCTGCTGCTGGTGCCACTGGTGCCAGCCGGATGCCGTCTGCAGTTGGAACAGCATCAGCAGGAGGGCCTGCAGCACACAGGGGCACAAGCCGCTGTATGTCAGTATCCTTGCAGCAGGAGCGCACATGACCCAATCAAATGCAAGCAAGCCTAGCGTCCAGGTGAGTTCTCATCAAATCTCATGCACCATGCAAGAGCTGCTAACAGTGAGTTCACCTAAAGATAAAGATAAAGATACAGAGACACCCCCCTGGTCTCTTAACGCCATAGGACTTCGTCCCATTGGCCTCGCGTCCGTTGAGGACGGCTCTTCATACCAACACGCCTGGGGGTCTAGGGCAATGGCACTCGTGGCCACATCTCACTCCCCAGGGGCACACCTGGGGGCCGTGTAAACCCACCGAAATTCGGGCTGGAGATGTTGTTCGACATGGGAGCTTGGATGCTGTAAGGTATCACCCTTGACCCACTGGGAGAGTCCCCTCAGTCCCGACCTGAGGGAACCTTGAATCCCTAGGGTAGCACACCCAATAGCGGGCTCCATGCCTTTTCCGGCTGTATTCTGCACCCATTCCTTCCTTTGCCTCTGTGGCAGTAATCAGCATCAGGGGATCCCTCTCCCTTCACTGCACTTGCCCGGGTCAGCAGCCTGGCTCGGGGTATTATCACCCCCCCTAAGGGGCCGGTGGGTGGGCCGGGATTCGAACCCGGGTCTCCCCGACATAAGCCGGGTGCTTTTCCACTAAGCTACCCTACCCACCTAGCTTGTGCAGAGTGTAATGGGCAATATTCTGCACCGAAAGGTGGCAGCTGCTGACAGTGGTGGCTACCGTTCCCGCTATGCTGCACAACCCAGCAGGACTGCAGTGATATGCAAGGATGGCTGTTATCAATTACAGCGCTGTTGTCCCTCTGGTCGTGCTCACCTGTGTTTGCAGCTGCTGAATAGGCGCCAGCAATGTTGCCTGCTGCAGGTGGCAGTCCTGTCCTGCCAAGCTCCACTGCTGGTGCTTCTGTTCTGTTGGCAGCACCTGCAAGACAGCAAGGGGGGTGAAGAACAGGGAGTGCGACCAGCATACAGTGCGTCAATGACACAGCAGCCAACCTGGTGTATGAAGACAACACACAGACTCCAACCCAGTCCCCTACCCTGACCCATGAAGATGCCTACATTGCACCAACCCCAACTGCATGGCGAACCGACTGCATGGCAATCCAGTCAGCACGCGCAAGACCAGCAGAAGTTGTACAATCAGCCTCTGCCACAGTGCTGATTTCAAGCTGTCCTTGCAACTGCCCAGCAGCGCTGCTGGTTTGAACCCACCTGGTGCTGTGTTGTTGATGGGCACACTATGCACCTGGACAGCTGCTGTTGAGGCTGCTAAGACTGCCAGGCCCTGATTGGCTGCTGCTGGGTGTGCTGCACTTGGAGCAGCGGCTGCTGCTGCTGCTGGGGGGTGTGCTGGAGCAATGACAGCCGCTGCTGGTGCATGCTGCGGGGCGGGTGCTGGCACTGCTGCTGAGACAGGGGCGTGCTGTCGCTGCGTCTGGTGTGCAGCTGACCCTGCTGCATGCAGAGGAGAGCCTGGGTGTGCAGCGGCTGTTGGCTGCGGAGCACCTGCAGCAACTGGAACACCTGCGCCAGCTGCAGCCGGTGACCTGCAGCCAAAGGCAAGCAAACGAGGCCAGAGCGTGCCATCACACCACAGCCAAGCCATGCAAGAGGGGTAGGTTGATGACATGTGACAAGCGTCTTTCTGGCACCTTGCAGGTACAGTGCTGAGTGCAGGAGGCATCAGCTCTAGGTTTGCTTGCAGCGGGCACACCTTGTCAAGGCGACACAGGCTCAGCACAAACGCCCCAGGAAAGGTATGCAGCAAGTCCTGCATCACAGACTTCTGCAACAGAATCTCACCATGCTGGCTGTGACTCCTGCAGTCCGGCGCCTTGCTTGCCAATCTGCACGACAGGCAGAAAACAGCAGCTGGACGGCCGGCCTTGCAAGGGTGGCTGTTCCATACAGCATGCTATAGCAGCAGCATGTGACCAAAAGTGAAACATCAACACTTGCTGCAGATGACATGCAAGCAAGGCACAGCAAGCAAGCGAGTGCCAGACACCAGCAGCGCACCAGTTGGGTGAGCAACAGCACAAACAGGCCTGTGGCTGTGTGCAGTGCTGCGTCCTCATCCCATCCTGCCTCCAGCAATATCCGCAGTAATACAAACAGAACTCCAGACGCAAACTCATCGCTAGTGAAGTAGTGAAATTGAAGCTGCATAGGACAGATCAAAGTCAAGCCATCACCAGATAGCCACCCTAACGATTCATGCAAGCACAGGACTGCAATAAGGAAACACAATTTGCTGTGCAGTGCGGTTGACGTGTCTTTGAAGGTCTGTGTCAGTTGATCCAAGGTAATGAGTCATCAAGCACCCCAGCCAGCCACCAGTCCGTGTGAGCGGCCTCGACAACGGTAACTGTAACCGTTTCTTTGCTAGCCATGCACTGCCGAGCTCCCATTAGTTTGAACACCGGAACTGCCAACCTGCAGATCCAGCTGGATCGATCCATTGCGATATCGTCCATTGCAACCTGCTCCTTCGTTCTCTTGTACCTCTCAGGTCGCTTACACTGGTACAGCACCATCAGCAGCATCTCGTGCAAGCAGCTGGAGATCAACAGCACAGCAGCTGGGCAGACACCCCTTCACAGGCACCGTGAGCATCCCAGCTCAGGAACGGACGCATATGGTGTCTATGCCACCTGTAAGCTGGCACCAAGGATATTATCTGCTTACACGCCACTGGCTGTACAGGGTGGATCAGGTGCGTTCCTGGAACCCACTGTATGCTCACCTGATGCTCCCACGGGGTCTACCGGTGTGTGCTAAGAGTGTTGACGTGAGAGCTAGCCACTGCACAACATCACCAGTGTAGCAGCAGCAGCAGCAGCACTGCGGTCTTGCTGGCCAACAGTGACAGAGGGTTGCATGGCTTGCGGTGTGCACGTGAGATGAGCTCATTGCACCTGTTGTGAAACAGGTCACATGCACACTATGTCAGCCGTGACCTGCCAGTCGTATGTTACGTGGTATTGCGCTGCCCCTCCCAACCACCACCACCACTTTGCCGGTAAGTGATGCGTGGCACTGGCCTTCTTCATTAGCCGCTAACAAACAGACTTGAGAAGCAGAAGCAGCAGCAGCCGCAACTGCTGCTGCATGCATGCATGTCGCCTGTCTAATTCACTACTGCTGGCTGCGTGGTGCCCTCCTCTCCAGCGCTCCTGAGCATTCTTCTGTGTCTCAACAAATGCCTGCCTTTGCCTGCTGCTGCTGCTACTACTGCTGCGCGTCCACTCCTTCCGCACTGCAGGTGGCAAGTTTCCTACCTCCGTCTCCCTCACCCCCGTCACCCAGCCGGACCTACACCGCGCCCAGCACTCTGTGTCACCCTGGCAGCAGCAGTAGCATATGACCTGGATGGCTCCGCGCAGGTGGTGTTACTCCAAAGTAAGCGGAGTGGGCGGGGGGGGGGGGGGGGGGTGTATTGCCGCAGTGCAGGATCAGCAATGCTGGTGGAGACGTGCAAGGAGCTGCCAGTGAGGCGCTCATGATTTAATCGCCCACCAAAGGTGTCGGCATGTGACAGAAATGGGGGCCCAGCACACCATGTCGTGCGGGGGGGTGCCGAAAGGGTGTGAGTTGGTATGTCTGTGCTGGTGGGGGGTGCGGGGAACGGGATCAGAAATAAAGGGGGGGTGCTTGGCAGGAAGACGAGGGCCGGGACGAGTTGGGAAGATGTGGGCATGTGAGCCGCAGCATGTCCATGCAGCATGGTCCATGCTGCGTGTGTGATTCTTTGACTGTGCCAGGCAGCTTCACGGCTTACTGCTGGAGCATTTTCCCTCCCATGAGACCAGCAGCATCTCACGCTGCCTGGCCTTTTCTGATCAGCCTCGCTCGCTTGCGTCTGGCTTTGCAGTACTTGGTGTCTGTTGCTGTTGTTGTCGCTGTCCTGTGTTCAGGTTAACACACCTAATCCCACCCCCGTATCCAGCCAACTCCGATGAGTACGGCATGATAGGCGCCGTTGGCGCAGTCTGGAGCGGTGTCCTCAAACCAGTATGTGCCAATGGTTTCAAGACACATGCTGTATATGCATTATATGCCTCGAACACGCCGACACAGCCTGGTCGCCTGCTGGTAAGCGCAGATGATATGGGGCCGCACTGCAAACAGCCTGCTGTTGCCCCCCCCCCCTTCACCCCCATAGACCATGTAGTCACCAGCCTCAACGTGCTGCATGTTGACATGCGTTGCGGGAGACAAAGGGAAGCTTTAATGCAGGGCGTCAGCACGCTGCATTGCTTCACTAGCTGCTCACCACTGTAGGCATCTCGCCTTGGCCCACATCAGGCTTGAGAATAGAAGGGTGGTGGGGTGCCTGGCACAAGGTGCAGACACAGCAGCAGCAGCTAGCAGACGCATTGTTCTTGCTACCTTCAAACATGCTCAGCTCAAACTCTGTCACCTGCTGGTCATGAGCCCCACAGTGCCTGCTGCCGCCGCTGCTGATGGTGTGCAGATGGTGTGCAGGAGGGCCATGGGCGCCTCTACAGGGCAAGTGGGCCGGCACAGGCGGCGACAGCTGGGAGGGTGACAACACGGAACTTACTTGTCTTCTCATCCAACCTGCACGATGATATAAAGGTGTGTAGAGCTTGGGGATGTCTTGCTGGTCTATTTTTGCTGTTGTCCATCACGTGTGTTTGTGGGTGGTGGGTGGTGGGGGGGGGGGTGGAGGGAGAAGGGATGGCGAATTCTCCTGACCGCCTTCCGTGAGGAACTTGTGAGGTATGGGGTCTGGTGGGTATCAATTTGCACGCCTGCCATGCATTTGATGGTCCAATGCTGCTGCTGGCGCAACTGCTGCTGTCATTGCTGCCGCTGCGCTAAGTACAAGATTGCTGATGCTAATGCTGATGCTGATGCTGTTGCCGTTGATTGACTTGCTGCTGCTGCCACCGGTGCTGCTGCAGCATGTCAGGGTGAAACAAATGTTGATGTGCGTGATGAAGACAGCTGCAGTGAACGCCCCAACAAGCACAGCCTCAGAGAGCAGCCATGTCTGCCAATCAGCTGCGCCAACCACTGCGGTGATGGCTTTAAGGCGACATACATAGGCTGCAGTGGTGAGTGACTGTCTGCCTGCACTGCTGGTGGCCAGTGGGGCTGCAGTAGCACCTTGGGGCAGCCCTGTTGTGTAGCGATATCATGCTGGGGGTGGGGGTGCCTCCTTGTGTGCCTCAACAGTTGGTGTGCCGAGACATATGTTGGCCTAGGGAGAGGAACCCTGCGTCTCACCCTTCTCCATCTGTTCTGTCTGGCATCGTACACCTTCTCTGCTACTTCAGTCCAGCAGACCCAAAGCCCTCCCACACCCCTGGTGTCCCTGATCTGGGCGAACGCTGCCCTGCATGATGGAGGGCTCCATGATGGAGGGCTGCATGCACCCCTCACCAGTGGGCATGCTGCAGGATGGATCACTACTCCTGCTAGGGTCGCGCTTTGCTGCCTACAACTATGTGCCAGCGCACATCAGGCAGTTGGCCTACTACGCCCTGTCTTTTGACGCTGCTCAAGACCATCCTGTGGACCCCCACACTGCCTCAGGTGAGGAACAGGCGATGACTGCTGGGGCAGTGGGGAAGCTTGTGCGGTGACCGGCTGCTGCAGGCCAACAACAATAACCCTTTGTTCCATTCCAGAATGCCAGTATCCCGTGTTCAGTTCATCCCGTGTGGAGAGTACCGCTCAGCGGTGAAAGTATCCACTTGTAACATTCTTCCCCCATAAAGTATTGCGCTCATATGGTGCATGTCATACATACATTGGATGCAGACACTGCTAGCTCTTCCAGGGTGGCACACCACAGCTGGGGGCTCAGTGGCGGCGTTTGGGCCTCAAATGGCCTAGTGGGACAGGATCCTGACAGGGGAAGGGTGGGCGCCAACACCCAAGGCGACAGGTGTACAGCGTGTTGGGGCAAAGGGGGGGGGGGTGCTCAAACACATGCACATGTGAGCACAGAGGGGGGGGATCAGACACAGCACTTGTAATTGAGATTTGCTGATGCCTTTTGCTATTGAGGGTGTGAACATCTTGCTAGTGGATCGCACTGTACAGGGTCAGGCAGGTCAATCATCACGGTTGCTGCGGGTGCGCCTGTACGTGTGTCCTACTGGCAATCACCAAACCATGCATTGCTTGCTGCTGCTGCTGCTGCTGCTACTGCTACTGCTACTGCTGCTGCTGCTGCCACCCTCTGTGTGCTGTAGTCCATCCCTGCTCAGAAGAATCTTGTCAGCTGGAGCCCAGCACACACTATGTAATTGTTGATATTCCCACCAAGTCTGCTGGTGTGCGGGGGTGCTGGGTTGCTGGACACCTCTTCGCCAGACCCGGTCCCCTGCTGTCCTGCTGACTGGCGCTCCTGGAGCCGGGCTCAGCACACGGTGAGCTACTCAGAAGTGGGGGGGAAAGGGGGGAGGGGGTGTAAGATGGCTTGGCCTGCTACAATATGACAGCATGACGAAGCACGCCATAGTGCCGCTGTACCTGCTGCCCCACCACAGCATATATGCAGGGCAGGGGAACGCTTGGGGGGCGCCCCCGGGTTGCCGTCACCCTGTGCTGTCGCTTCGGCTGCCGACCTCTCAAACTCTGTACACCTTGAAGACAGTATCACCCTATACACCTGTGCCTGCTACTGCCCCTACTGCTGCTGCTGCCCTGCTACTGCTGCTGCTGCTGCAGGGGCCTGGTGGGCAACCCTGCTACCATCTTCAAGGCAGATGCATCACTCTCAGCGGCCCCAGTGCCCTCCATGTCCTTGTCCCTCCCTAGTGCACTAGGGTGGT
Source organism: Desmodesmus armatus (assembly GCA_007449985.2). Taxonomy (NCBI): domain Eukaryota; kingdom Viridiplantae; phylum Chlorophyta; class Chlorophyceae; order Sphaeropleales; family Scenedesmaceae; genus Desmodesmus; species Desmodesmus armatus. The sequence continues at coordinate 17,958 of VIIQ02000207.1, forward strand.
GCCCCACCCTCTCTGCCTAGAAGCGCCCAAAGCACCAGCAAAAGCAGGGCGAGTCTGGAGTGCTGCTTGAAGGTGTCAGACAGGCCCCCACAGGCCACACAGCAGTGCAGAGAGCTGCAGATCAGCTTCAGATCACGGAAATTGCCGGCATGGCGCAGCAACAGCCTGTAAATCATGTGGCTTACAGCTGGCATTGCTGCGTGGAGGAGGGAGGGGGCAGCTGATGCTGGGAGTTGAGCACCAGGTATGGGTCCATCCGGATGGAGGGGATGAGGAGGGAGGGGGGGGGGGATAGCACGTACTTAAGTCGGCAGTGTGGAACGCCTCAAGAATAGCACTTTCATCAACACCACCTGGTAGTGCCTTCTCACCCTATCCTGCTAAGTGCCTTTTGGGTTGTGGCTTGATCCAATGCTGTGGGTGGGAGGGCAGTTCAGGTCTGCGCTCTCCTTCAGCCGCGGCTTCACTACTGTCAGTAGTGCCACAGGCCCTGACCCAGTTGTGGTGTGGGAGGTCCCTGCAGCCCGTCGCGCTCAGTAGCAAGCATGCCCACAGCCGCTGTCTAAGGCTTAGACTTTGGCAGGCCCTCCCCAAGCTTTGCAGTAGGCGGCAGCTGCTGTGAGAGCCTGCAGCTGCGCGCCTCCAAGGCTAGGACCACAGCAACCGTGTATCCTGCACTGGGTGCTGCCCTCTATGTAGCACCAGGGCAAGAGTGAGCCCCTACACAGTATGCAGTGCAGTATGCGATGTATGGGCGCTTGGCCCGGCAGCATTCGGTGATCCCCCCCCCCCCCCCATCCCGCTGCAGGCACACCCCGACGTGCGCAATTGCAGCCCAGCTTCTTTTTAATTAAAATTAATCAACAGAGGAAGTACTTGCAGCCTCCTATACTGCACACGACATCCAGCATCAGTCGAGCATGGGCATTTTCGACCTAGGAAGTGATGTTACATTGGTCCAGCCAAATTCAAATCTGCCGCCGTTGCACGTGCACCTGCGGCCCCGCTCCCAGGTCAGCACAGCACAGTTCAAGATGGATTCAAACGGATGCAGGTCCCCAAGGCACAAAGTAACTGTTACGCCAACACACACGCCGCCGCATACAAATACGACCCACCACCCAGGCCTGCGCCATCACCCATCACCAGAATCAACCCAGCTGAACTATTAATCAGTAGTCTCAGCCACCATGGTTCCCGCAACCATCCCATCCGCTGGGTGCGCAGGGCGTAAGAGCAACCAGCACCCAGCCCACCACATCCATCACCCTGACTGGGTTCAAACCTAGGTATGCAACAGCGCAACCCATGGGGCGCATAGCGTGTGCAGGATAGCGCTGTACACGCCAACTTGCACACCGTAGCCACTGCAATCACTTCTCAACAAACACAACACACAAAGATACGTCTGGCAGAATCGTCATGCAGGAATGCACCGTCCATGGCATGTCGCTTGCACACCACAGCCAGTACCACAAACCACCATCACCATATGTCGGTCAGCTGTACAAGTCTCAGGGGGTCGCTGAGGATAGCCACTCACGCCCTGCTGCTGCCGTTGCGCAGGGCCCTGGCCCCATACATGGATGGCCAGGCGCCTGCCGACTGTTGTCATCTGATGTGACTGACGCCAGGTCCAGGGCCATCAAGAGGACGATGCACTAAAGATGGTCTGCCTGGCTGTCATCTCTTGACTGGCGCCTGTCGAAGATGCGCTGCTGCATGCTGAACCCTGCTGATATCTGATGTGACTGACGCCAGGTCCATGGCCATCAAGAGGACGATGCACTATATAATAATAATAATGCTTCAGGGCCCCCTCCTAACCCAGTAACGCCATAGGATTACCTCCCATTGGCTTCACGCCCTGTAAGGACGGCGGGGTCTACCCCTCCTGACACACACTCCAAGCATTATTATCACACGGGGTGACACTTGCATGCACTAATGATGGTCTGCCTGGCTGTCAGATGTTGTCTGTCCCAGCTCCTGGTCAGGGCGCCTGCCGACTGTTTTCATCTGATGTACTGACTGACACACCCACACTGCTGTGATGGCTCCGCCTGCTGCTTGGAGGACAAGGCAAACACACCACACAAGCATGTGTTGAGAAGGTCACCATGACTCATCTCAGCCATCCTGCACTCACATCCCCCACATCCAGCAGTGCTTCACAGGGAGGCCTGGTGTCCCTGCGGGCTGTGGTTGCCGCCGCGGCGGGCATGCCTGTAGTTTGCGCTGTGATGCGCAGGCCCAGCTGCTGCACCAGGGCGTGATGGGCGGCCGGGCTGCTGCTGCTGCTGTTGCTGCTGGCGGGGAGGTTGCCCGGCTGTGCCTGCTGCCAGGGTGATGGGCCGCTTGAGGTGCCATTGTTGCGGCGCCGCCGTTGCTGCTGCTGCCAGCCGCCCGGCTGTGGCCCGTGCTGCTGCTGCTGCTGCTGTGCTGGCGGTTGCAGTCTGTACTGGGGCTGCTGCTGCACCTGCATGATGTGCCGCTGCTGCTGTAGTTGCTTCACCGGCATGATGTGTTGCTGCGGCTCAGACCAAGCCCTGTACTGCCTCCGGTTGCGGTGCTTGGGATGTCCTGGGGTTGTGGGGGCCACCGACAGACCCGTGCTGCCGTGCACACTTGACTGGGCTCTGTCGGCACCTGACAGAGCATTAATGGCTCTGCTCCTGCCGCTGCTGTTGCTGTTGCTTGTGTGGATAGCTGTTGCCACCATACCACAGCTAGCTGCAGCTGCGTATGTGCTGTTGTGCTTGCCGCACTGGGCACTGGCAATGCACGAGAGAGCAACAGCTGGGTGGCTCTTGCTGCTGATGCTGGTGCCACTGCCGGTCACAGTGTTCTGTGCTGTCGCTGACAGACTCCAACCTGCTACAACTGCAGGGGGACTGCCGAAGTGGGCACTGCCATCAAATGAGAAAGCAGCAGCGTGCCTGCTGCTGCTGCTGCTACTGCCACTCTTCCTGTTCAGCATGTTCAGCACTTTTCTGCCAGCGATGTCACCGGCTGCTGCTGACAGGCCGCACGTTGCTGCAGATGAAGGAGAGTTGTTTGTCACGCCCAGGTGGGTGCTGGCAGCACTTGCACAGTTGGGCTGCTGCTGCTGTTGCTGCCCTGGATGATGCCGGTTGTGTCAACAGCTGCAAGTGAAGTCCCCCCACTGCTACCAGAACTTGTCAACGCAGCATAGGGCCTGCTGCTGCTGCTGCTGTTACTGCTGTTGTTGCTGCTGCTACTTCGGCTGCCGGTCAACAGGTTCAGCAAGTTTCTGCCGGCGGTGTCACCAGTTGTCGTTGACAGGCCGCACGTTGCTGTAGCATCAGGGGGGCTGATTGACATCGCACACTGGGCATCGTGAACATGTGTGAAAGCAGCAGTCAGGCTGCTGCTGCCACTGCTGCTGCTGCTGCTGAAGGCATTGTTGACAGCAGACAGTGACCAACCCTTGTTTGCTGCAGCTGAGGCTGCAGAGGGGCTGTTGGTGGGTGTGAATGGAGCCGCCGCTGCTGACAGCTTTGTGGACTTGGCTGCGGCAGTCGTGGCTGCTGGCGCTGCTGCTGTGGCAGTGTCCAGTATCCTTGGTGTGTTGAGCTCTGGCAGCACATCATCTGACACAGCTGCACCTGATGACGGGACTGATGCTGCTGTTGCTGGAGGTGTTGGTGAGGGGGGCTGCAAGAACGCCTTCTGCTGCTGCTGCTGCTGCTGCTGCTGCTGCTGCTGCTGCTGCTGCTGCTGCTGCTCCTTGGCTATGCCCTTGTCAGCTTCACTGCTGCTGTGGCTGCCGGTGCTGTCAGCCTGTGCAGAGGGGGCCTCATAGTCACTAGGTTTGGCTGCTGGCTTCCCCTCTGTGTGTGTGGGTGTGGTCACACTGCTGCTGTGGCTGCTGTTGTAGGAGACATCATCCTGTGTGAGGGGTGACTGGCTGCCATCGCCTGAGCAAAGTTTGAGTGTGGCAGCCGCAGCAGCCAGGCCCTGCTGCATCTTCTGCTGCTGCTGCTGCTCTGCTGCTGCTGCTGCTGGTACTGCTGCTTCCACTCCTGCAGCTAGAGCTGCAGTTGTGCTGCCCTGTTGCAGAGTTGGTGTGACAGCAGCTGCAGGTGCTCCTGCCAGCTGGCAGGGCCAGTGGCAGAGCACTGAGGCATTGCCGCCTTGCTCATGTGGTACTGCTGGGACAGCAGCTTAAACTGCTGGCTGAGTGGAGGGAGGCTGCTGCTGCTGCTGCTGCTGCTGCTGTGAGCCATGAGCAGCAGGTTGTCTAGGAAGGCCAGGGGTGTCATCACCCTCCCTGCAGCTGCCCTAGAGGCCGCTGTGTGTGCCAGCCATGACTGCCTGGCCTTGCGCGCTGTGTCCAGCACATGCCTGTGTACTAGCTTGATGAAGGGGTGCTGCAGCAGGGTGGCCAGGGGGGGCAGCGACTCACTGGGGCCCAGCAGCAGCTTGGCAAAGGCGTTGAGGGAGGGGGCGGCACACGGGGGGATGAAGCTGTCGATGTTGGCCGCCAGTCGTGGGTAGCAATGCGACACAGACGGGCCCTCTCCTGCGCGGTGAACGGACCCCCATCGCTGCTGCTGCTGCTGCTGCTGCTGTAGAGCCCTGCAGTCTCCAGTGCCACCTTGTGAGGCAGGCGGCCTGCAGTAGTCACATGCAGACAGACAGGCACACACATTCACTGAGCACTCAGGGCTTGGAGGAAGCCGTGTGACAGCAGCCGCCATTCAGCACATGATTGACTGTTTTGCTAGTTGCGCCGGCTGCTTGTAGATACATGTGAGGCGTCCAACATGTGAGCGTGTGACAGTCCCAGCTCACACACCATGCACTGTGACTGTTCGCCCCGTCCCCACCCTGCCAAGTTACAACTTGTTCCGAGCCACCACTCTTTCCGCACCAGCCCCAAGCGAACTTCCAGTCACAACCTATTCCCCACTTGCCTCAACCTAATTCCCCCTTCCTTTCCCCCTACTGTATCTAAGAGATGAGAAGCCTTGAAGTTACATCTTGGGTGTACCTTGTAGCCATAGCTGCAGTTGCAAAGCTGAGTTGTGACGATTAGGCAGGTCATGGCAGCTTCACACGCGGTGACAGTGTTGTGGTGACACGTTGAGAGAGGGGAGCGCCTAGGATCCACGTGTCCCCCCCCCACCCACCCACCTGCGTATCCCTTGATGAGCGCCATGCCCAGCCCCCTCAGGTCTATCAGGGGTGTGTTTGCTGCTCCCAGGGCGCCAGGCTCCTCACACACGTGGCGGCCGTCTGTCATCAGTGCTGCCCAGTCTGGTGGGAAGTATGTTGGGTCGTGGGCTGTGCTGCTGTCACCCGCTTCACACAGGTTGCCAAAGTCAGCCAGGCGGATAAGACCGTCCTCACCCAGCAACAGGTTCTCGAGCTTTACATCACGGTGAACCCAGGCCTGTAGAAAGAGAAGGGGGGAGCAACAGTGGAGGGGGGGCTGTGTCAGGCATAAAGAATACATGTGTAGCTAGCGTGTGTGGCTTGACCTCCAGGGGGGGGTGAGCAGGCTGCGGGGAGGGGGGGGTACCCTGACATATAAGCGTGCCATCCTGTGCACTTTGGTCTGAGGGGACAAGATGGGGGAATGGAGTGGAAGGCGTGCTGGTCAATGGAGATGTGCTGGCCTGGGGGGGGGGGGGGGGGCAGGAGAAGGGGAGAGGGGGTGCTGAAGGGGGGAGCAGAAAGGGCGCCAGAGTATGACAATGCATATGTCAGAGGTGCAAGAGTACCCAGACACCATAAGCCCTGGCTTGTTGGCCGGTCCTCCAGCTTCACACCCGCATGCACCTGTTGGGTCCGCAGGGCAAAGCGGCCAGCAAGCCAGGGCTCATAATGTGTGGCTACCCCCGCACCTGGTGCTGGCAGCAACATGACTGTATGGAGGGGATGCGTGTGAAGGGCGTCAAGGGGAGGGGAGGGGGGGAGGGGCAGCAAGGCAAGACAGAAGATTGGGCCACTGCAGTATGCACAGGGTGGGGGGTGTTGGTGAGAGGCTACGGGAGTGGGGGGGGGGGGTCAGCTCACCTTGGGTTTCTGTGCCCCCAGCTTCTGCAGGGTCATCAGCACGGATGTAGCCATCTGGGCAAGGATGCTCTGCAGCAGGAACTCATGACTGAGCTCCCCTTCAGCGTGTGGCTGCTTGGGTGACTCCCTCAGTGTTTCACACACGCGGTCCATGCTGTCGCCTGCAAAGGGGTACACCATGGTCATGCCACCCTCCCTGCTGATGCTGGTGTGGAGGGGCAGCACCAGGAAGTGGTTGGAGGCCAGGGGGGACATGCTGGCACGGACCTCATTGAACACCTGTAAGCAGCAGCAGCAGGAGCACAGCAGCAGGGCAGCAAACAGCAACAGCAGCGGGGTTGAGCAACAGCAGCAGGTGTGCCAGACAGGCAGCAAAGGCTGTTCTTGTGTCCACGTGACTGCCACATAAGCATTGCTGCGGGACAACAGCTGTGCTGCCGACAGCAGTTTTCCTGCAGCACTGTAGCAGCTCTTACCTGTGCTGAGTTGCCTCCTGCCAGCCTGTCAGGGGCCCAGTACTTCACAGCCAGCTGGGTAATGGAGCCATTGGGCCAAGAAACATCCACTTTCATCACTTCTCGCCCATCATCGCAGTAGAGTGGCCTGACGACCACCCCCGGCGCAACTTCCATCGTTGCAGTCCAAGGTCCAACGTTGCCAAGTCGCTGTTGAGCTCCTTTCTGCTGACTGAAAGGCAACAGTGTGTTGCAAGGAAGGCTGAGATACTGTCTGTGAGCCTGTGAAAACAGTAGAGTTCCCGGGGAGCACGGGAATTTGAGGGATCGAAGCAGAGAGGGCGCAACTTCGTCAACAAAATAACACGCTATCTGCCTCTGGCGCTCAGGAAACAAATCAATGGTTGTTTGAATAGTGATAAGAATACAAAATTAACACTTAGACCAAATTTCGCCTTCATCTGCTCACTGGCGCCAATTTCTTTATCGCCGTGACACAACAGCCAGCAGCGTGGACTACGGTGGATTTTAAAGTTGACTTCACTTGAAAAGGTTCAATACAGTGCGTGAACCTAGTAAGTGAGTCCCTGTGGGCCGGACGGATGGCACCTGGGAACGCTGAAACCAGCCCTGCACCAATCACGAATTGAAGTTGAAACCAAATGCATGGCTTCAATGTCACGCGTAACTTTTGTCGGCTTGCATTAGCTCAGCAGATGGCTGACGTGGCTGCCCCACCCCCCCCCTCCCTGCCTGCAGGATGCTGTGGATGCGCAACTACTGGCAGCAGCAGAAGGAGCTGCAAGCCCGCAGCTGAATCAGCAGGGGGTCCAGGACGATGTGGAGCAGTAGCAGCAGGAGAGGGCTAGGCAGGCCTACATTTGACAACCCCAAGTGCATGGCTCACTTGGGCTGAGGCACGAGGCGGAAGCAGATGAGGTGGGCAGCACCGTCACAATCAAACGAAGACACACACAATATACCGATTCCTCCAACAATTGTCAACATGTATATCAGACAGCTCTTGTGAGCCTTTCTTTGGTACTTGAGACAAGGGCCATGCTGAGGTTGGTCTGAACATGTGGCTTGTGTGGGGGGCCAGGGTGTGGGCCAGGGTGTGGGCAGCTGCAGAAGATGGTGGCCCAGGTATTGTGGGGTGGGCACTGCTGAACCTGGGGAACACTGGTGTGTTGCCCATGCGTGGCTCACATGATGCCACCGCCGCTCTTTTTGACAGTACCACCTCAGCAGTTGTTCACGCCCTTTGGCTACTTGCCTTGTTGCCAGAGGCATACTGGTGTGCCCGCCTGGGCTGCTGTGTTGCCCTGTATTGCAGTGCTTGTATCTGCTGTGAGGGACAGCCAGGCAGCCTGCAGCCCACCCTGACTATCTGCGGTCAGCTGCTGCCATGCAGCCTGCAGCACAAGCCCACCCTCACGGCCCCTGCAGCATCGTAACACCACCCCAACCCACGACAAAGAGCAGCAGCAGCAGCAGCATCAGCAGCAGGAGCAGCGGCTGACTGCACAAGAACAGCACAGGTGGGGTGTGAGGCAGGATGGCAGCTGCAGCAGCAGCAGCAGTCAAATCACCAACAACACCAGCAGCAGCAGGAGGTACCCCCCCCCCCCCCCCCCGGACCCCAGGCAGTGTTGCTCAGTGAGGCCCACCTCACTGTGGCAGAGACATGTGCACAGCTGCACCACCATCAGCAGGGTAAGCCCCAGGCAGCCCGTGTCTAGGTTGATTGCCGACTGCGTTCAGTTGGGTTGTTGATTGCTTTCGGTTTCCTTGCATGTATCTCAAGTGACTGTTCTGTTTGTTTGCTGCCACCACCTGCACTGCTCTTGAGGCTGCTCAAGTGATCACTTACGGCAACTACGTGCGCATTGACATTGCAAGTAATAGCCTGCTGTCTGCTCTCTTGCCGTACAGCGTTGCGTGACGACAGGCCTGTTCAGGCTCTGATATCTTGCCCTGCGCACCACAAGCTGTTGGCACTGCCGCTGAGTTGTCTGCTGCTGTCGTCTGCTGCCCTGCAGGCCCCTGCGATGTGGCTTTACAGCAGGTGGTCTGCCGCAGTAGTGTTGAAGGCGATGAGAGGGTCGTACAGCCTGCCGCACCACATGAAGCCTGGTGCTGCTGGCAGCATGGTGTCTGCTGGCAGATGCTGATGGAGGTGGCAGCAGCACTAGTGACACAGTGACACACTGCTGACAGCACTTGCAGGAGTGTCGCCCTGCGAGTGCTGTTGGCTGCAGTTTCAGGGTTTGGGGAACCGGGATTCGGTCCCCCAAATCAGGGGTTTGCTGCAGCTTTGATGAAGCTGCAGCTTTATATGACAGCTGGTGGGATTTGACATTTGTGAAGGCTGCTGCGCCAAAATTGGTATGCTAGGCTGGGCAGACCCCTTGATGCTGGGCAGAACTTCTTTGGTTGTGAACATCCAAGCGTTGTACATAGCCTGCATGGCATTGGACAGCACCTGCTGTACACAGCTGCTGACTGCTGGACCTTGAGCTGGCGACCGTGACTGCCCCACAAACTGGGCATTGAGTGGCTTTATGCGGTTGTTATTTGTTTGATAAAGTAACAACCTCAGCAATAACATGTGACACAGGGCAGGTGCACAGGGGAACAAACTCGCAGCGGACAGGCGAGCCTGATGATGGTCAAACTTAGCAACACCTGTAGCATGGGTAGACTGGCGTTGAGGCTGCTTGCTGCAAGCTAAGACTTGAAGTAAGTCCACCAAGTCGTACCTGGCGAGAGAGTGCTGTATCTCGTGGTCCCTGACAGCGTGTTGCTGATGGTCCCATCGCACCGCTTCACTGTGCCCGCCGTGACATGTGCGGATCTCAAATACGTTAGTGACTGCAAAGAGAAGAGCTGCATCAGTGCTTGGTTCACCAGCACACCATGGCCAGTGCAGTATCCTCAATGAGTCAAGTGAATCCTCTTTCAGCGGAGTCAGATCAGCCCCCATAGGCCAGCACGCAGCAGGATGTACTCCTGATCAGTTGCTAGGGCGAGCACAGCACAGCAGCAGTAGGCTGGCTCACAGCTGGCGTTGCTGCGTGGAGCCCTAGGGCGGGAAGCGGCTGATGCTGGGTGTTGACCACCAGGTGTGTGGAGGGACATAGACCTGAGGGTGATAGCACTCAGCAGGCCAGTGCTGCAGAGACGAAGATGTACATGTAAACCATCAAACAACATAGCATGGTTGGCTGCGCGTCGCTGTCAGTACATAGCAGCTGGCGGTAGGGACAGCAGCGGCTGTACCTCCTCCCAGCATAGCATGCAAGCTGGCAGGACGCAACCCCTGGGGTTAGTGTGAGGGTGGGTGTGGGGGGTGGAGGATTGAAGGGGTGTTAGTGCTTGGCCGGTGCCAAGGGTGACACTACTTTGGGATGGGGGAGGGCTGCCTTGAGGGTCACTAAGGGTGTTTTGGGCTTGGGTGGGTGCTGCAAAACAAGTCCAGGTGTGGACGCTGCAGTTGCAAATCAGTCAGTTAGCTGCAGCAGCCAATTGCTGAGCGGGCGGTTCAGCTCCTCACACAGAATACACACGCCACAATCAGGGGCTCTGGTGCTACACGCAACGCTTGCAGCAGCCAGCCGCTGCAGCAGCGCGCGCCTGAAACACATGCACACATGTTGTTGCTGCCCTACACTCAGCCACCCTTCCTTTCATCCTGCCATCAAACCTGTACCCAACCCAGCAGCAGCACAAATGCAGCCCTTCACGTCGGATTGTTAGGCATGGGCTATAGTCTGTTCAGCATTGCTGCCATGTTGCAGTGCCGTATGAGTTGCAGCAGCACCAGACGATTTGCAGGAGGGGTAATGCAGGAGGATGATTGCATCGAAGTGCAAGTGTACTGCGCAGCAGCTGCGGCACCAGTCCCCCGCTAGTTTGGCGCGCTGCTCCATCAGCTGCAAGCAGCGGGGGGAGCGTAGTGGGTGAGTCCTCATGGCTACAGTGGCTACAGTGGTGACAGTTGTGACATGTATCTATGTACATAGTGGAGCCAGGTCCATACACTGATGTTACATGGTTTCGGGTCTGAGCTCAACAGCTGGCACCCCCCGACGCCTGCTGACACAGCCCAGCACAACACAGCACAGTCATGGAAGGTGACCAGGGGTGCACGCTGCTTATCCATGCTGTCGCTGCTGTAATAGTCAACACACACAACGTACCAAACAGCACCACACACATACCGGCTTGGTGGAAACCACCTGGCCCTGACAGCGCCACAGGCAGGGCACACTGCCCTCACAGCCCTACAGTCCAACCAGCCCATTCAATGCAGGCTGAGTCGGTAAGCGCAGCCTTTGCATCGCAACACACCAGGCTGAGTCGGCAAGCTCAGCAAACGCCATCCCCCGAGACACACCCACTCACTGTGGGCGAAAGGCATACGAGCAACCAGCGGCCAGCACACCTCATATCCACAACCCTAGCTTGACGGTCATGCCAGGTGTAATACACATGTGTACACCAGCTGGCCCCACCTGAGCAACACGTGTGGCACATAGGGTGCGCAGGACAACGCAGCACATACCATGTCAACCTGCACACCCCAACCACTGCTGCCACTACTCGCATCCAACGCCATGATGCGCAGCAGCAGCTGCTGCAAGGTGTGGGATGCAACATCAGGCTTCCCACTGCACCCCCCAATGCAGTAGGAAACTCGATGCGCTTGCAGCTACACCACACGCAGAAGGCTTGTTGGGCCTTCACAGAACTTGATGGCACTTGGTACCAATCCCAGCAGCCTGCAGGTTCATGCCTTCAGGCGCTGACACGTTGTTGATGCACACCATCGCGTCCCCCAAAACAAATACGTGGCACAAGGGGTGCGGGGCAGCCCCACGAAGGGCACAACAACATGCACAGCGCAACCCTGCTGTTGTTCCTGTCATTGCTCATACTTCACAATATACTACTACTACTACTACTACTACTAAACTGGGTCAGGGCCACGCCTGACCGCCCTTTCTGGAGCCAAACTAGGCTCATAGGGCATAATCCACACACACGTGCCACACAGCCACACTCAAACAAAGGAAACACACTCAAACCGCACAGCCACACCACCACCAAAGCAAGGCATTGACTCACACTTCATCCAGATGCAACAAGTCCGCCGCATGGGCTAGCGCAGCCTCTACAATGGCTTCCTCGTCAGACACATCCAGGCCACCATCACTCAGAACCTCTACGAACTCTGCAGGAGGATTCTCCCACCGTCGATGGCTGCAATCCACTAGCAATCCACTAGGAATGCAGCTACCAGGTGCTGCTCCTACAGATACATATGGCACAAGGGTGTGCAGGGCAGCCCAGCTAAGGGCACTTCAACCCGCACACCGCAGCCGTGGCAGAAGGGTTATGCAGGGCAGCCATGAATATGGCACGTCAACCTGCACACCGCAGCCTGTATCTCCAACCAACATCACTGCTGTCAGTCATATATGTGTCAGGGGTCGCTGAGGATAGCCACTCACGCCCCGCTGCTGCTGTTGCTGAGGGCCCTGGCCCCATACAGATGGCCAGGGGCGCCTGCAGACTGTTGATCATCTGATGTAACTGACGCCAGTTTCAGGGCCATCAAGAGGACGATGCACTAATGATGGTCTGCCTGGCTGTCATCTGTCGTCTGTCCCAGCTCTGGTTGCAATAGCGCCTCTGCCTCGACTGCCTGCTGAACCCTGCAAACCCTGCCCTTTGAGCCGCCCTGTTGACAGCGCAGCACGTGTGCGGTGTCTCTGTGGTAGCCGCAGGGTTGGGCTTGCAGGTTGGCTTCAACAGTAGGGCGTGTTCAGTGCTGTGGTGGCGTACTGCTGCTGGCTGCATAGCACCTGACTGCCATTGCTGCCATGGGGATGACAAATGACGCAGTGCGCGTGGCAAGGCTGGGGCGGGGGTGCAGCGCCATCGGTACCTGCAGTGGGGAGGCAGCAGCAGAGGGCAGGGCCAAGTCAGTGTAAGGCAGAGAGCGGTGTCATACACAGCTGACACTTACAGGGGCACGCGCACTGAGGGTGATGAATTGCGCAGGAATGGAACATATGCTTTGCGCAGATCTGGGTTGTTCCTTTTCATCTGCGACCCCCTAGATGCCCCCTGCACAAAGCTAAACCACTGCACCATCACACAGCAGCACATGTTGCTACCAACCAGTGCACCTCACCCCCAGCCAGTGCCTTACCTGTACAACCAGGGACGTCAGGATGGACTCAATCATCAGCGCCCTCAGCTGTGCTGCTGCCGCCCGGCTGTAGCGCACTGCAGGGCGGGCAGGCGCAGGTCCCACCCAACAGCTTTCCTGCTGGAAGGAGAGGGGAGTTGTGCTGTTGCTGCTGAGCTGTGTGAAGCCCTTGATGCCGTTGGTGCTGGATGCTGCTGCAAAAAGGGCTTGGCTGTGGTTCCACATGTGCTGGGCTGTCAAGTCCTGCACAACAGCAACCACGGGGCCCTGCACTTGCTGCTGCTGCTGCTGCTGCTGCTGCTGTGTTTGTTGCCACCATGCCAGGCTTGCGCTGCTGCTGCTGCTGTGCTTGTTGTGTTGGCAGTTTGCCTCGCCAGCTGGGGACAGGGCCAGCAGGGGGGTGAGGAAGGACGGGCACACAGCAGCAGCAGCAGTAGGGGCCGCTGCAAGCCACATTGCTGCTGCTGCTGCTGCTGCTGGGCGCTGTGTGTGTCAAACACACCGCTGCTGGCTGCAGGGGCGCCAGTCTGTAGCAGCACTGTGTGGTTGCTGTACCTGTAGGTACCTGCTGCTGGGGTCAGGGCGGTGGGGATGCTGTAGGGGGTAGCCACAGGGCTGCTGCTGCTGCTGCTGAAGGCAAACACAGTGGGGGTTGTGATGCCGCTTGCAGCAGCGGTGGCGTGTGCTGCCACCATGCAGCCAACGCTGCAGGAGAAGATGAGGCCCAGTGTGGCCAGGCTGGCCAGCAGCACCCACTGTGCAGCAGGGGCCTTGCCTGCTGCCCAGCTCTGCTTGTAGGCCCTGCTGCCCTTCTTGCTGCTGCTGAAGCTCTTGCCAATGGCCTTGCTGCTGGGCTTGTTGCTGATGCTGCTGCCATTGCGGGTGACGGCAGTGAATGCCGCAGGTGCAGCTGCCACTGGCTGTGCAGGCATTGGGGGTTGAATGGCTTGGTGGCTGCTGGCTGCTGTGGCTCCTCCTCGACAGTGAAGGTCTCCTCCTCAGCGTCATAGAAGCTGCTAAGGGGTGTGGGCAGCTGGGGCTTGGCCTCTGTCTGGCTGCTGGGGGGTCAGCAGTGTAGCAGGCAAGGTCCACCTCAAAAGCCTCCACTGTGTCAAGGAAGGGGGTGGGGGGAGCTGGGGCCTGAGCTGTGGGCTCAACCTCTGCCAGGCTGCTGGGGGGGTCAGCAGGGTAGACAGGCTCCATCTGTGAGGGCTGCTGTGCCTTGAAGAAGGGGGTGGCTGGCGCTGGCATGGTGAAGTTGAGGGGCATGGCAACAGGGGCGGGCCCGTAGACACCCTCATAGCACCTGAAGGCAGCGGCCTGCGGGAAACAAAGGGTGAGGGAGAGGTGAACAGGCGGGCGGGGGGGGGGGGGGGAGTGATAAAGGACCTCAGCCATACTGTTGTGCACTGCACCTGTAGACGGTGACTTGACACTCATGACAGGCGTCAAGTCGGCGGCGGCTGCCGAAACTGGAAACCACCCATGACACTCTCATCTCTCCCATGCAGCAGGTATACCCCCCCCCCCCCACACACACACACACAACACGTTCCCTTCTCACCTCCTGCTCGATGCTCTGCAAGCACTTCAGCGCGTTTGCGAACATAAGGTCTGGGTTGGCCCACAGCGCGCGCCGTGTTGCGCGCTGTGCGGCCTCCTGCTCTGAGTCCGAGCCTGAGTCCCATGAGCCACCCCCCACTGCGCTGTGTGGGACCTCAAAGGGTGCTGTCTCCCAGTCTGACCCCTCCCCGTCACTCAAGCTGTCAGCTGCAGCCTCCAGGGTGAGGCTCACTGTGGACACCTCACCCATTGCCTGGCTGCACTGCACTGCAGGGGGGCCCAGATGCAGGGTGGGGGTGGGGTTGTCAGCTGCAGCCTCCAGGGAGGGGCTTAGTTGGGGCGCTGTAAGGAAGTAATCGGTGACGCCTGTGGAGAACCACTGGCGTAAGTTGAGGTTCCCAGCCGCTGGCAGAGGGGTGTGCATGTCTAGCATGCCCCACACTGCCTTGTTGGCCTGCACTGGGGGGATTTTGGCCTGCATGCTGGCGGCAAGCAGAGCACCGTTGCTGCCTTGAAGTGCAGAGGTCTTGGTCTTGCGGGTGGGGATGAGGTTAGGGACACCCAGCGCGCCACCCAGGGTGCCGCGGCAGCTACTGCCCACACTGCTGCTGCCATGGCGGCTGCTGAATGCGCTGCAGCTGCTGCTGCCCTTGGTGCTGCTGCTGCGGCGGCTGGTGCGGGTTGGGAGGAAGCCGATTATGCTATTGCCATCACTGCTGCCACCACTGGTCTTGCTGCCATCCAGGCTGCTGCTGCTGCTGAAGCGGCGGGGTGCAGCAGAAGGCTCGATGCTGCTGCTGCTGCTGCTGCCAGTCTGATTGCTGAAGTTATGGGGAGCAGCAGCAGTCTTGATGCTGCTGCCGCTGCTGCTGCTGCTGCCAGTCTGATTGCTGGAGCTGTAGGGAGCAGCAGCAGGCTTGTTGCTAGATGGGCTGGTCTTCAGGGGTGCAAACTGGAACCTCCTGAAACTTTCACCCGGGGTTGAACCTTCAGGCAGGGTGGTTGGCAGGGGCCTTGACTGCAGCCCCTCTGCTGCAAGGATGGCAACAACCTCAGCCAGGTAGTTGGGGGGTGGGGATGGTGGGAGCGGTGACAGCTTCTGAGGGCTGGGGGCAGCTGGGGAGCCACAGTCTGAAGAGGCTGGTGAGTTCTCATAGGACGTGTTGAGGGGGCTGTCTATGGGGTGGGAGGTGAGGCCCTGGGAGGCCTGCTGGTGCTGCGAGGCCATTGTAGTACCCGTATAGACCCCTGCAGGGCAAGGAAGCAGCAGCAGAGGGGAGAACATCAGCACAGACTGATGTCAGTTGCGGTCTGCACCCCTATGTGTGAGACTCAAGCGTGCCACAGTGTGCAATATGGATATGTAGCTGGCTGGCTGTAAGGCTGCTGATGACGTTAGGGTTGCTGTGCAGACAGGTTGCATGCAGGGCAATACTTTAAAAACCAACCCATGCAGCTGTACTGCTGCTGTAGTCAAACCTCCTACAGGTGACAGCTCCCTTGAAAGGCAGCAGCTGTTGTAGCTGTTCACCTGCGCCATTTTCAACGTATCCTGCTGCTGCAGATCCTTTCAATAAAAGCAACCAACTGCCGCAGCAAGTAGCCAGTGTAAGAGCAGCGGACTGTGTGGGACCATCTCAACTGTGAAGGGACCCATCACTGCATGCACAGCACCTGCTTGTGACTCACCTGCTGCGAACGCTTCTGCCGCTATCTGATGCGGATGTGCTCGGCTGACTCACAGGGCCACCTGGGAGCATTGACAGCAACACTGGTCAGGGATGGTTGCGGCGGGCAGCAAGAGCAGGAGGTGTGGGTGGGACGACAGTGCGCATGCGGCAGCTACAGTGCGTAAAACGCCGTTTACAACATAATGAGCTCATCAAACGCCCCTGGAAGCCATCGTCCTGCTTGCTGCACTACATGGCGCACTGTCTGACCGACGTGCACTAGAGAGCCTGTTCCAAATACCTGAGGTACTAGATGTAGAACATAGTTGCAGAGAACGTATGGTGCGCCAGGTGCTGCGCAAAGCTGCGAATTTCGAGAACCAGTGGACGCGATGGCTGGTGATGGTGATGGTTGCAAGACAGCAGAAGAAAGCGTAAGCGAATAGGGCACCAAAACGTCCCAAGAAAGAGTTTTTGGTACACGTTGACAGCGCAAACACTGCTGGAGGAGTCTGTATGGGCAGTGGATATATCCACTGTATAATCTCCCCCCCCCCCCCCCCCCCCCCCCCAAAAAAAATAATCATCCTGCAACAGTCAGTGTGACCCTGAGTTCCCAACCACCTGCAGCGGTGCCACTTCTAAGCGCAAATACGCTTTCTTACGTCGAATAACGTCGGTTTCTGCACTTACTCACAGTGCTGCTGTGTGGCATCAAACGTCTCAGGTTTAGTGTCTGGCACACCATCACCAGCCCTGGCATGGCCAATCCTTCAGTGCTGACGTGTTGCTGTGTCTGTGCTGGTGTGCCTGTCATGTGTCACCAGGCAGCTCCACAAGCCCTGCAAACCCACCAGCTGCACTGCTGACCAGCATGGCTCATCAGCCTCAGTATCTTCAGGCCAGCTGGATGTTGTTTTGAGCTGACCCACCGAAGCAGGCGTATGCAGCAGGAGGAGGGACGGGCTGGGCTGCAAGCACATGACAGTGCACCTTGCCAGGCACTGAGGGCGCCTGCGGCTTCAACAAGGCAGACCAGCCAGCAAATCAGGGTGCAGGTGCGAGAGGGGGCAGAAGGGGTGGCAGGGGTACACTACTTTTGAACAGAGGGGCAGCTGGGAGCAGCAGTGCTGGGGTGCAGCAGACCAAATGAGCTGATGTGCAGGGCAGTCAACTGCTTTGAAAATGCAGCTTGCCTTGCTGCATTTGTGCAGCCAGAGTTTCTCATGCCTGCAGTTTGCTCCAGACGCTGCCGCACCCTACGCCCAGTCAGCCAGCACTGCCATTTCTTGTGACTGCATTTGAGTTGTGTCTGCGCGTCATGTGTGTGTGCAGGTGTATGCTGGACACAGTGACCAGCTGACGCTACAGATTTCCATCGGGAGGGCCCTGCAAATTGAAGGGAAGGCATCAGCTGTAAGCAGCAGCACTTAATTGAGCAGCAGTGCAAGCGGTCTTGCTGCTGTTCAGTTGCTGCCACAGGTCATCACAGTGGATGGGGTTGTAGTAGATCACCCCTTGCCATATGTGCAGTTGTAGTGTCGTAATCTGTTACAATGGTTGTAATCTTCCTTGAATCTTATTCTGTGCCTGCGCACGCTCAGAGCGACGAACGTGACGCAAGCGCCATGGTTCTGCAGTTCGTCCACACTCTCAACCTGTGTGACTGGATCGCAATGCACACGAGTGCTGACTCAGGCTAGCTCAAATCGCAAGCAGGACAACAAACACTCACTTTGCAGTGGGCGCGCAAGCCTAGACTCTGTCCCCCTCCAAGAAGAAGACTGAGGCAGACGAGCTGGAATGACAACCAGGAAGACAACAAAATGAAGCACAAAGCCAGAACAAGGGACCAATTGGTCTCTGCACAGGCAAAACAACCAACCAGACAAGGCGGCACCAACAGGGTGCGACGGCAAAACCCAAGCCGAGGCACAGCAGAAACCACTGGTTTGGCTTGAAGCCAATGCACTTAGTCTGACCAGCACCACAAAACCACTCCCAACAGGGCTTCAAGCCAGAGCAGCTGGCGAGGGGCAGCTGTGCAGATATCTGACACGGGTGACAGTTGACCTCAACTGACACTGGCACAGCCGCGCACAGGCACCATGTGCGGCGATGCAGTACTACACAGTACAGTCACAGGGCGCTGGAGCCGTAATGTCATTACACTTCTCAGGTGCAAACATGCCAGCGCTACCCATCAGGCGCCCTTCACACACGGATTGTGTATCGTTGTAATCAGTAACTCAGTAACAGCTTGACTTGAGCTTGAAGCTCAGAGTTGTGCATCAGTTGACCAAGCTCAGTGTCGTACACTTCAGATACATAGTACACTGCCCTCACTGGCTGGAGCTGCATGTCAAACATATCACTCCACTCAATATACAGTATGATACTATCTGTGTATGATACACCCTCTCCACAGCCTCTATCCTATGATGTACTATCTGTGTATGATACACCACGTCAAGTATCATCTCTCACTCAGTGGCTACGCAGCTCAGCGGAACCCGACAGCAGCCCCACACTCAGCACATACAGCAGCACCTGACACAACACCAGCACCAGACCCCACGACACCCTCCTGGCCCCAGGCCCTGCACCCGGCCCGGGTTTAGCACCCCTCTGCAGCTCCTTAAACCTCAGCAGCCCCCACAGCACCCCCACCACAGGGTAGGCCATCACCATCATGGCAGCAGCGTAGCCAGCTGTCTGTCCCCCCATGAACTGAGTTATGTCACCAGCGCCTGCAAGCAGCCCTGAGAACACGGAGAGCGCCCTGCCCCTGTTGTCGCGCAGGTAGGCGGTCAGGCTGGATGGCTTGATGCCGAGGGGAGGCCTGCGGGGGGGGGGGGGGGGGGAGATCAGGCAGGCACACATGGGGTTCAGTTGTTAAATTCAGAAGCAGACATAGGAAAGGGGCAGGCAACCTTGCAAACTTCACCTCCAAGGCTTCTCAAAGGCTGTGAGGCAGACACTGCTGGTGAACACAGAGGACCGTCCATAGTATGTAACTTATGCGGCTGCTCTCCCCCCTCCTGCATCCATCCACCCACCCCACTTGCAGCACCCACAGCGTTGTGTCGGCACCCCACCTGTACATGAGCCAGAGGTTGGAGGGGCCTGACACCAGGGTGAAGCCCACACCAAAGTAGAAGAAGGTGGTGTAGAGGGACAGCGGGGGTGTGGGGGCCGCCAGCAGCTCGAAGGGGTCGTTGGCGGCAATCTGGAAGGCTGGCATGAAGCAGCCATAGATGATGCCACCTGCAACAAAACATCAACACGGGTCACCACCAGCAGCAGCAGCAGCAGCAGCAGCAGCAGCAGCAGCAGCAGCAGCAGCAGCAGCAGCAGCAGCAGCAGCAGCAGCAGCAGCAGCAGCAGCAGCAGCAGCAGCAGCAGCAGCAGCAGCAGCAGCAGCCTTTAGAAAGTGGCCGGTGTGGAGGCTGCATTGGTCGTCGGAATTTTGACCGCTATTCTGAAAGAGCGTTTTCGGTCTGTCGAAAGAGGCTATTCCGGAATCGAAGACCATAGAGCCCCCTCACGGTGTTATGTCTGCAGTAGAGTTGACTGCACCAAGCTGACATGACAGATTCAGTCTCGGCACGCTTGGCCAGCTGTTGATGGGGTGCCGAAGGAGGGCCAACACATGCGGTTCACAGTGAAGACCACTGATGATGCTCAAAGGCAGCCCCTTTCCCCACACCCCTCACCGCGACAATGTACAGCAGCCCCCTCCCCTCCCATCCCTGTGCACCTGCTGGCCTTGCATTTTGAGAGGGCCCTTCCCAGCCTGTGCCCCAGCTGCCCCCTTACCTACGACAGTCAGCGCCAGGCCCAGGTACAGTGACGACCTGTGGCTGGCGTTGATGGAACGCTGACGCCGCGGTGGCCGCCGGCGTGGGTGGCCTTGCTGCTGCTGCTGCTGCTGCTGCTGCTGCTGCTGCTGCTGCTGCGCCGGGGTTGCCAACACTGTGGCCGTCCCAAGCTCACAATCATGCGTGTTGTCGATGCCACTGTGCTCAGAATGGGAGACAACAGCAGCAGTGCCGGCAGCAGGACATAAAGCTGCGGCAGCAGCGCTGCTGCGAGGGGTGGGTTTTGGGCCTGAGGGATGGCAGGCGCTGTCAATACTGCTGTTGGTGCTGCCTGTGGTGGGAGGGATGGATCCACTGCACTGAGTGCTGGTACACTTGTGGCTTGCTGCATTGCAGCCATGTGCAGAATCATCAGGAGGCCTGCGCTGCTGCTGCCCTTGCTCATACAGGTGCTGCTGATTTTCCTCACAAGGCCCACTGCAACAGCTGCTGGTGCCTAGCCCCTTGCTGGTAGGTGTAGTAGTCGTGGCACAGCTGCTGGCAGAGCCCTTTTCAACACCTACTGCTGCTGCTGCTGCTGCTCGCTGTGTGACCAGGTGTGCCGCAGCGCCCACCCCCACTGCCAGTGCTGCTGCTGCTGCTCCCGTGAACACCAGCTGTGGCTTGTTGATGCCCCCGTCCAGGAAGTATGCCAGCACCACCCCCACTATGAGGGTGATGGAGTTGAGGATGGGGGGGCCGATGCTCAGCCCACACAGGGCGATGGAGTACTGCAGGGCAAGGTCTGGGGGAGGGGACGCAAGCAGAGGGGGGGTGAGGGGGTGGGGGCTTGAACAGCATGTTTTAGGGGGGTTACGATTACAGACTGAGTCACACTAGTAGTGGGACTGCAGAGGCGTGTACGGCACAGTGTGCGCATGTGTGCACGTGAGGGGGGGGGGTGTCATATGCAGCATTGGACACTCTGGGGTGACGATAGGCAGCCTGTCTGATGCGCAGTGCGCAAGTGACCAGATTCCTAGGCAGCGTGGACCGTCCTGCTGTGCAGCACAACCCCAGCTATTGCTGCTCCATCTTCGCACTGCTTTGCAGTGCTGACGTTCCCTTTTGCTAGCAGAGTACCACCCCAGGCTAGGACAGCATGCACTGTTGTGCTCCCCAAGCTCGCAACACAGGCATCCTCACCTCCCAGTGCCATGCAAGCTCCCCCTGCTAGTCCAAACAGCACCAGCTGCCAGTTGTCCTGCTGCAGCTGGTCCAGGAAGTTGAGGGACTGGCCCAGGGGGCTGACTGATGCTGGACCCAGCTGGCCCAGTGTCAAGGCGGTGCAGGCCGTAAACAGCAGGTAGGTGAGGGTGTAGTCAAGGAAGGTGTGGCTGGGAAGCCGGCCAGATTGCTCAACCTGAATGTTGCAAGCAACGGGAACATGGGGGGGGGGGGGGGGACGGCCAGCAGCAACAGCTCAGTGGGCGGGCTGGGGTGGGGGTGGGTGTGGGTGTGGGGGTGGGGGGGGGTGGGGGTGGGGTGGGGGTGGGGGTGGGGGGGGGGGGGGGGGGGGGGGGGGGGGGCAAGCAAGTATGGGTAGCACGGTTTGGTGAGGGTTATGAGTATGCTGATGGTGGTTCCCAGACGAGCGACTTGTGTGTAAAGCTATGATCGTGCTGGTGCTGCATGTTGCTGCCGAGGCGCACCTGATGCCACACAGCTGGCCACCTGCAGAGCAATGCACAAAGCAGCGTCAGTGCCATTGATGGTACAGCACGATACATGTTGAGATAGCTATGCAGCTCACGTTCCAAGGAGCACAATCCCCACCAGCATGAGGCCTATGGCCTCTGCCACTGTGCTTATGACCAACATCTTCACAGCCTGTACTTCTGACACGTGCCAGCTGCATACCGTCGCTTGCTGGTAGCTAAGGTACTGTACAAGCTAGAGCGTCAACGAGGGAACATGCGTTGAAGAGGCAACTATGCATAGTTACTAACTTGACGTGATGGGGTGAACTTTGACTTTGGGGTTGTGTGCTTGTCAGATGCACTCATGTTTTGATCTTGCAGACTCGTTTCTAGGACTTTGTGATCACTCGTGTTCAGCAAATACACAGACGGTTGTTCTTGATCATTCATCATATCGACCCCGTCAGCACATAGCCAACGCCCAAACCTGACTGAAGCTTACGTATATAAACCAACACTGCTTCTACTGACGTCCGAGGAGCAGCTGTTGTTGACGCAATCTTGGAGCGGGAAGGGGCCTGTGCCAAGTTTCTGTCTCAGCAGGCTCCCCTGCTGCCTGGACAAGGTGTTAGCAGTCTGATTACAAATTATTTCAGCCAACTGCCAGACCCTCACACGCAGGGCCCCTGAGGTTAGCAGCATGGCTGGTTGTTGTGGAAGCAGCACTGCTGCTGCTGCAAACTTCTTGGCACTGCATGCAACCTTGTTGGGTTGTGGAAGTCCCTTAACAACAATCTGGAGATAGACTCAGCATCTCATCCATCAGCTGCACAGTCCAAGGCCAGCATGCCTTGATCTAGCACGGATCCGCAAAAAGCTCGAGCTGGTAGATTGTGTGCATACAGCACTTGGCCTTGCATATTGCGACGCTGCAATAACGCTGCGGCTGCACCGTGCAGGGCTGAAGCAGGATGCGACGTGCTGGTGCTGCCAGGACAGCAGCACACTTCAGGTCCCACAACAAGAAGGGTGCTGTCACAAGCTGGGAGGGAGCCAGCAATGACAAAGCAGTGAGTTATATCAGCGGCCATCACAGGCGCATGCAGTCAAAGGCACTGCAGTGTTTGTGTCTCTTTATCCCACCTGGAAGCACTCTCAGCCAGCTGCTGCCACATACGCAGCACTGCCTACTGGTGATGCGCCCCTCAGCACAGATGTTTTACTGTAGTTGGATGCATGTTGTGTCCAAGGCACCATGCATATGATGTGCACGCATGCTTTGCTGGTGATTGCTCTGCAGAGTCACATGGAGCCCAGCAGCAGCAGCGACCCGCTGCAGGGCCCCACACGGCAGATCCTGCGCAGCATCTACCACAAATGGCAGCGGCAGGTGCAGCGCTGGGCGGACTACAGGAGCCTGTTCAGCCTCATGGCCTTCATAGCGGTCTTCCTGGGCGTGCTGTATGCGCAGCGGGGGGCCACTGTCGGCTACCAGGTGCACTCCACTATTGCCTCAGTCGTCATGCCCAGCAGCAGCGCCCTGCAAAGCACCGCAGACGTGTACAGCTGGCTGCACAACCTGCTGCAGGTGCGAGGCGAAGCTGCTGCCAGCACCAGACGTGCCCTGTAGCTGACCCAGTGGGTTCTTTGGACACAGAAGGCTGGCTTGTCATGCCAGCATAATGGATCGATACAGCACATAAGGATGCCTTGTCGTGCCTGCACACTGTGCCTGGCAGGCACCACCTGCAGCTGTCCTGCATCTCACAGTCTCTCACTGTGTCAGCTGCTAGTGCTGAAAGGGACTCTGCGCCTTCTGTCATATGGCTTGCGAAGAGTCTGCCTGGCCTGCTGCTGTGTCCATGTTGCAGACTGTCTGGGTGGATCCCATCTGTGGTGACGGGACTTGTGAGGCGCCTTTTGAGTTTGCCTCTTTCAGCAGATTCGGGTGCAAAGCCGACTGTGGGCGGCTGTCAGACATACAGCGGCTCACCAGCGCGCAGGTGTGTGCAGAGGAAGGCATGCCACATGTCATAGCCAGGGTAATGTGGGCGCACGGCAGGTGCGCAGCGCTGCTAGCGTCAGGAGTTGCAACTCACCTTCGATGTGAAGTGATGTTTTGCAAGGGGTACTTACTGTCTGCCTCACTGCGGCCTGCCATACTGAGGCCAAGCAGGCAGCTGAATTCTGTGCTGTGCGGTGCCGTGTCATGCTGCTCTGTGCTGGTCTTTACTCGCAGGTTGATGTGTACTGGGACTTCTCACATGCCGCCACATCGCTGCCTGCAGCAGTGAGTGACTCCTGCTGTGCTTCAGGACAGCAGTGCTTTGCGGGCAAGCTGCATGTGCAAAACTGAAGTAGCGTATCAGTTATGTCTGGCGTGGCTCCAGCCACAATTGCTCGCATAGCACTATTATAGCAAGCCAGCGCTGAAGCTGAGTGAGATCAGTGACTTGTGTGCAGCCTGCGCACTTACTGAGCAGTTGCGGCATGCGCGCCATTGTGCTGACTGAGGGGTGTTGGTGCTGCAGGAGCTGATGCGCCAGGCCAGCTGGAACCTGTGCCCTCAGGACATCCAGTACAACACAGCTTGCTACGCTGACCCAGACAACATCTTCAACGCAATCGCAGGCAGCACCAGCAGCCCCATGCCTGACCTGCCAGACGGGGACTGGGCACTGGTGCTCAAGAAAGACATCTTCCAGAAGGTACATGCATGCGCTGCTTGTCATCTTTTTCAACACACACTTCACTAGTTCTGACGTATGTATGCAGTCGCAGTTGACAACAAGTTGGACACCAACAGCTGTGAACACCCAGCACTGCCGCTGTGACTGGCCCTTCAATCGTGCGCTGACTGCCTTGTGTCGCTGCTGCTGTCGGTCTGCAGACGCATGGGGCAGTGCGCGACAGCACCAAATTGGCCCAAGCGGCTTTCTGGTACAAGATATACATAGCCGCAGCAGCAGCCACAGCAGAGCAGGCCTTTGAGGTGTCCCTCCTGAACTCAGCACTGCGGCTGCTGGATGTTTCCTTGCTGGATGCACTGCCAGCTGTGTGGGCGGCCTCGGGGCAGGGCAGCCGCGACGCCTTTGATGCAGATCAGATGCGCAACGCAACCTGCCTGTGCGGCGCCACTGTAGAGTCCCTGCTGGCAGGGACCCCGTACTATGTCAATGCTGCTGGCTATGTGGCCAACTGCACAGGTGAACTGCTGCTGGTGAAGACTGCTGCCATGATTCTAGCAGCGCTGTCATGATCAGCAGGATGCTCCACATTCCAAGAGGGTTGGATTACCTGGCAGCAGCGGCACGTGGGCATTGACCCTGGCAGGCAGTAGCCCGCTACTCGTAATGATGCTTCAGAACACTCTTTGCATGCTGGGTGGCCATGCTGTTTGGGTGCTTGCTGCAGGTGTGACGCAGTACGGCGACCGCACCTGGGACATCGATGGCAATGCCACGTACAGCTACACAGCCTCGCCCAGTGCAGGCCAGTGCTCCACAGCAGCCACCAACCTCACTGCGCACCTGGCCAGCTACAACAGCACCGTCCTCAGCCTGCTGGCCAGCCAGCGGCTGGGTGACCTCAGGACCACTGGCAAGTTTGCGCAGCGCATTCGCGTGGCGAACACCATGCGTAACTTCCTGAACAGCAGGTACCCCGAGCTGGTGCGGGCCATCTACGTCGACTCCACTGGTGCTGATCCCTCGGATCCAGCTGCAGCCAGCCTGGATGCCCTGACCAGTCTGTTTGTCGACAGTAGCCTGCACCTGGTGACTGGGGCACCCGCCAGCCTGGCACTGTACCGCAGGAGGCTCACAGGGGTGAGTGAGCCTGCACCCCTCAACTGCTGGCTTGACCGGCTGTGCTGGAGGCGCTGGTTGACAAGTCATTCATTTTGGGCAAAACTTAATTGTGATTGCTACTGCTGCAAACAAACCGTCAATCTTTGGCAGTGGTCACACGTGTACATGATGGAAGGCATGCGCACCCCCAAGGACAGGTCGTGTGAAGCTGTCATTCATGCCTCCTACCCAACCCTCTGCAATGCATGAGCCGACAAAGCTGTGCTTTGCTGCTGCTGCTGCTGTTGTGCTTCCAGGACGCCTTCATCACGTATGCAGACTATGCTGCACGTGCGCGTGCCCGCGTTGCTGAGATTGCAGCGGAGCAGGCAAGCGTGGCAGCACAGTCGATCAAAGGGCCTGACCAGACAGCGACTGTGAGCGAGGTGGGTGGGAGGCTGATTCCATGCTTCAAAGGCTATGTGGGGAAATGATGTTGGCTCATCCGGTAGCTATCACCTTCAGTCTTAGAAGGCAGTGCGATCGGTGGCAACTGACGCAGGGACTCCCCACATGCAGTCATCTTCCAACACAAGCAACCGCACTATGTGGCGCAGCAGTCACCGCAGTCGGTGATGTTTGTCTTGGGCCCAAGGGCCAACAGCCCATGCTGAGGCCTTTGTTTGTCTGGCACCTGCCTGTGCTTGTGATTGAATTTGCACCCGATGTTGTGCTTTGTGTCACAGGTGCGCACTGCTTTTGGCGCAGCCAATGCCACAACCGGCGTCCTGCCTGCAGCCCCAGCGCTGGGTGCCTTGGCAGTCGACTACAACCTGGCAGTGTGGGAGGGTAACACCACCGCCTACCTCACCTGCAACCTGGAGATAAGGGGCCCTGAGTACCAGGGGACATGTGTGGACATGCCCGTCACATGCGCAGCCAATGCAGTAGATGCACGCCCATACAACTGCACACGGCTGTCTGATGGAACTGTGGTGGCTGGCAACATCAGCGATGCAAGCTACAGGTGTGTTATGCGGCTTTGGCTTTTGAGCCAGGTGACGCTGGCTGAGCTGAATGGGTGTAGTCTGTTGTAAGGAGCTCTTGGCGCTGTATGACCAACCCGCAAAAATCGCTTGGTCGCTGATCAAACAGGTTTCGGTCCTGATAAAACAGTTTGATTGACATAGAGAGCAGATGTTCAGTTGGCCTTCTTGCACTCTCTTGCTCCCTGCTGCAGGCAGAACTGTGAGCTGCCCTGCGACACGCAGCTGGACTGCAACACGCTGTGTGAGTGCTGGGGTTCCTGTGGTGCCAACAGCTACTGCACCTGCTCAGCCTGTGAGGCACTGGCGCCAGATGCAGCCTCAGACACCCAGTTCTTCACGATTCAAAGTGCAGCAGCGTCTTCAGGGGCCGCATCAGCCAGTGTGATTGCAGGTGAGGCTGGCTTGACGGCAGCATCTCAGGCCGCTGCTGTATTGCACATACACTTATGGGCGATTGTTGTGTGGGTGCGCAGACCGGCAATCATGGCGCAGTTGACTCCTGGGAGGCCTCACAGGGGGGGGTGTGTGGCTGCAAAGGAATCTTCCAGTGAATGTGCCAGCGCTGCCATAAAAGCATTACTTTTTTCTGACTGCCGTGTGGTTGCTGATAAACTGTTGGCTGCTTTCACGCCATTCTGCAGGCCTTGGGGGTGGCGGCTCGGGGAGGCGGCTGCAGCAGACGGCAGCAGACGTGACGACTCAGTTGGCTGATGTGCTGCTGAAGGTGTGTTGGGACAGATTAGAGGCTGCACTTACTGTATCACTATTTAGGCACCCCCACTAGTGTTCGCCCTGGTCCACTGCACTGTGCCATGGCGGGAAGGTCAGCCTGGGGATGCTGTAGCCTGGTCTGTGCAATAATATCCCAAATTGGCGTTCACACCTGAGGTGCAAAGGTGTAAGAACTGACGAGCCCATCACTCGCTGGCTAGTGTGAAGCATGAAACTATCTATGCCTGACACCTGTTTGTCCCCTATATCTACACATACATCGCCGCCATGAGAAAAACATATGCTGATCGATGCGTATAATTACTGTTGAAAAGTCCTCTGCTGCACTGTATGGTGCTGCTGCACCTGCAGGTTGACAGCCTGAAGGACGCCCAGGCCGGCATCACTGGGCAGCTCAACACCCTGCAGTCCCAGGTGGACAAAGCCAACCTGCTAGCAGAGGCCAGGGCAGCCAGCACAGCACTGCAGGGCCTAATTGCAGGTGTGTGTGCGGTGGTTGACGCAGCAATCATGTGAAGCTGTGCAGTGTGACTTGATACCTGGTAAAGCTGGCACTGAGAAAGAGGACGTGCAAGGCCTGACTGCCAGTCTAGTCTGGCCTGCAGTTTCCTATGTTGGTGCTGTACCAGGAGCGGTAACTGCCACTTCACATGCTGTTCAACATCGTGTAAAACTGTAAAGTCAATGTGGACGCTATCAAATGTTGACTTTCTAGTGATGAGACTTACTTCAGCGCTGCTGTGGCCTGTGACTGCACTTACATGCACTGACCTAGTGTATGCTGTTTGGCCATGCCTACCCCTCATGTTTGCTTTCACTGCTGCAGCTGGCAGGGCCGACATACAAGCGGGCCAGCAGGTGCTGCAGGGCAAGTTGGACCTGCTGCTGCAGCGGCAGCAGGCAGCTATCGACGCAATGAACGCGGCAAACAGCCAACTGGCAGCCCTGCAGGTGCGGCTCACAACAGATACATAGCATGCGCAAGCCACACACCAGTCACCTTGACTTATTGGTGCTGACAAACTCAAACCACTGGTCTGTTGGGTACGGCAAAGGAGCTGGCAGCTAGCCCGCTTGCCATGCACCCGATATGTCATGGCCCTTGGAACATGGCGCCACAGGGATTCTGAGAACGCGGCATGTTCCTTGTGCTCATCCGGCTGTCGTATTGGTCTTTTGCTGTTGCTGCCTGAGCTCAGGCGATGGGTCAGCGGCAGGCTGATGCCCTGGCTTCCCTTGAGGTGGCCACCAATGACCGGCTGAACGCCATCAGCGTGGCGACACAGCAGGGCATCATCAACCTCTACCAGGTGGGCACCTGCCAGGCTAGGCTAGCAGACTGCTTGGGGTGCCAGCCTGACCTCAGAGCAGCTGCGATGGGGGGTGGACTGCAGTGTTGGCTGCGCCAGGTTGCGGCGCGCGTTGCGGCTGGAAGAGCTGAATAGGGGCGAAGTATCACCGCGTGCAGCAGCAGCAGCAGCAACACAAAAGATTTATGGTCCGGGATCTGCTGTATTGGTGATGTGAGGGCTTTGTTAAGGCAGCACCATCAGCACTAGGTGATTCAGGCCGTTGGTGTGCGTGCACCTGCAGGCTCTGGCTGTGTGGAAGATGGCGCGGCGTGAGCGCATGCTGAGTGCCAAGATCACCCGGCTGGCGGGCTCGCCCTGCTCCTACGAGCCAGTCAGCATCCCCTTCAGCATCAGCAATGGCAATAATGGAGGTACGCAGACACGACCAGGCGTATGCCATTTGGCATGGCCCAGCCCATCCCCACTTCAAGTTGCTCATCAGCCATACCTGACTGCCTGCATAGGCCAAGCATGCTGGGGCCTGCGCAGGATTCCGTTTTTGAAGCAATGGCGTTTCTTGTCATGAACCTTCAGTGCGGGCTGTGTGTGCTGCCTGCAGGTCCTGAGGCAGCGCGTGAGCGCACGCTGGGGCTGAACAACAGGATCCTTGCTGGCATGCTGCTGCACACCTGGCGATCAACAGACACAACCTGCCCCACTTCAAGGTGAGATCGGGCCGCCAGGAAAGGATGGATACTGGGGCAGAGAGTTCTTTTCCATGCTGTGGACGATTTTTCGAGTGTGGGCGGAGGGGCCCTAGGTGAGGCCCCGCACCCTGCGTCAAGAGAACTGCTTGATCAGGCCAAGGCATTCATGTGGCGCAGGACATGTTCCTGACATTACCTAGACGGTGACTGCCATACCGCCATCAATTCAAAACACAAGTGAAGCCTCAATACGTTTGCCACTAAGAGTGGCGGTCGCGCCTACCGCCAAGCTGCCTGACACCCCCCCCCCAAAAAAAGAAAAAGACCCAACCCATGCATGCTGACTTGTGCGCCTGTAATGTGCTGACCTGCAGGTTCAGCCAGATAGAGTCAAGGTGTGCCACCGACACCCCCAACACAGCTCCTTACGGAGTGGACTCAGTCTTCAAGCTGGGCTCCATCAACTTCAACGCAGACCTGTATGACCCAAGCAGTAAGTCATCACACGGGGGTGATGCACTGGGGGTGAAGGAGGCCGGGTGTGGAAACTGTCAGGGCACACACTGCTCTTATGCTTGCTGATCAAGTGTCTGGCTTGTTATGACGGCAGCAGAGTGCCTTGCAGCCATGACAGCAGTTTCAGGGCCGAGTTGCAAGATCGGCAGACATGAAGCATGGCAGTATCCTGGTGCAACCTTGTCATCTTAACACTCAAGGCTGTGTCTTGTGTCTTGTGCCCTTTGCAGACAAGATGATGCTGTCCATATACAACTGCAGCCAGCTCCCCCGGGCCACCTACAATGTGTACGAGCCGGCCACCAAGCTCATCACCAACCCCAGGCCATACTGCGCCGAGCTGTTCAACCCCAGGTGGGTGCTGCAGAGGGTTGTGCCAATAACACCATGTCGACTTCTGGTGCTGCGTGGAGTACGAGCACGTTGACATTGCACCCTTATGTCTGTGACCAAGTTTCAACCAGTCCTCCTGAAGCCCATACTCCACACAGTACTACAGTCGGCATTTGGTCAAAGACTGTCCAGCACATTCTCCACCCCACTCCGCTTGCTTGAACTTCAACCGGGTTGCTCCAGCTGTAGTGCCGTGCTGTGTCACGCTGTGCGGTGTTTTCACTGTGTGCAGGTCTGTCCCGTATGCCTTCTGGCACCTGCCGCTGCCTGACCTGCCTCCTGGCTACCCTGTGTTCCTGGACATTAACCTCAGTGAGGAGGGGGCACAGACCTGGCTGTCCTGGCTGCAAGAGGGGCTGCTGCTGGACGACAACACACGAGGCCTGCAGGTGACAGGGGACAGGGGTGCAGACTGGAGTGGTTGTTGGCGTCAAGAAGGCTGCTGGCACGGTTGTGCTGGCAGGGTATATGCATGTCATGCAGCACTCACGGTGGCAGCTGCCAGCCTGGCCGCAATTGGCAGCAGCCCAGCAACAGCAGTAACAGCGTTGAGCAACTGCTGCCACTCACAAGCAGCAACAGTATGTGCACATGTGTTGGTGTTGAATGGCATGAGGCTTGTCACAGGCCAAGTGTCAAGCCTGTCTAACTACATGTCATTCAGTAGGACAGTGAAGTGTGGTGGTGTGAGGCTTTTGTTGCTGGCCACCTTGCACAGCTTTAGTGAACCAAAATATCCTGCATGTGTGCACTGTTGACCTCTGCTGCTTGCAGGCACACCTGATAACCTACAACAGCGAGCTGAAGGTGTTTGGTGCAGTCCAGGTTGACTTTGACTTTCAGGCAGGAGGAAGCATCAAGGTGAGCCGTGGCTGCAGGGCACCTGTTGAGCAGAGTGGAGAGGGCGTCAGGGCGCCTGCACAGACCTGACATGCGACTCTTTGACGTATTCCCTTGACATCTGCGAGGGGTGTGTCAGCAAGGCTGTGCCCTTTGGTGTTGCTGTCTGTACTGCCTGTCAGTGGTAGGATGTGGCTTGCACTGACTGTCAATGCAGCGTCACTAGCAGCAGTTGGATCAGCCTTCGTGTGTCCCCATAAGGGCTAAACCCTAAAACCGGCTGTCACGTCGTTGCTGCTGCTGTCCCTCCAGGTGTCAAACTCTATCTACACCCTCAGCCTGGAGCTGTATACTCCCACGGCCGCCAACCTGGCCCGCTATGCCTTTGAGGTGCTGCTGGCAGCCGGCATTGTGCTGCTGGCAGCCTTGCAGCTGCTGGACATGGCGCGCAGCGTGCTGACTGCCCGGGGGCGGCGGCAGGGGGGGCTGATGGGCTACCTCGGCCATGGCAGCACCTGGCTGCAGTTTGTGAACAACGCGCTGCTGCTGACGGGTGTGGGTCTGTGGTGGACGTTTGTCAACAGCCACGCCAAGGTGTTCAACATGGAGCTGAGATACCCGGTGAGTGCGGTGGTACACCAGGCAATGTGCAAGCTGAAGCGTCTTGGATGCAGCTTGGGACAGCAGCATATTCTGTATGCGCCGTGAACGCACTCGACCGTTTACCAGCAGGTGCACACGTCGTCCAACCAGCACGACTGTGTTGGCTCAGTCCTGCCTGGTGTATGCATCAACAGTGCTACAGGACTGCTTTGCCAATGTATCCCCACACATGCTCACTGCTTGCTGTCCATGTCATGCCGCCTGTGGCCGTGCAGGTCTATGCTAGCCTGCAGCCTGATGCCTACTTCCTGCGTCTGGCGGGCGAGGGTGCTGGGCTCAAGGCAGCCTGGTCAGCCTTCAGCGCCATGCAGGAGGCCATCGGCGTGCTCAACTGGTACTACGCACTCAACGGCATCAGCATCCTGCTGCTCATTGCAAGGTGGGGGCATGTGCTACATGCGCACTGTCCGGGTTGGGCTCATCCAGGGTATGGGCACCTACCACTGCTCTTGCTAAACGCTTTGCCGCTATGCACCAGCACCTGCATCGTGTCTTCAGCATTTGTCAGAGAACCTGTGTTCTTTGGTAATAGCCATGAGTCATCAAGCCAGGTAGTAGTGAAAGCAACAGCAGGGAAGGGTCATGGGCCCTCATGGGTTGATCAACAGGTTCAAGTTGCAGGCCTGCTGTGTTTGTGTTCAAGCAGCAAACGCTGCACGTTGGTATGCATGCTGCTGCACGTTGGTTTGCATGCTGCTGCCTCGGTTGCATTCTTAATTGCTCATGGCTGGCGCTGCCTGTGTGTCACCGTCGCAGGCTGCTGCGTGCGATGGACTTCCAGCCTCGCCTGGGTGTTGTGACGCGCGCCCTGCAGCTCGCAGCCCCCGACCTGCTGCACTTCTTCCTGGTTGCTGGCAGCGTGTTCCTGTGCTACTGCGTGATGGGCTTCCTCATCTTTGGCAACAGCCTGCCGTGGTTTGCCACGCTGGGCACCAGCATCAACACCTGCTTCGAAATGCTGCTGGGGGAGTTTGCCGACGTCAACACAGACCTGCGCGCGCTGGGGGGCCTGCAGGTGAGACCAGGCTGGCTGCTGAACCTGCGGAAGGGTTGCGCAGCTGTGAACAGGGCTTGAGCAATAGGGGGGGCACGCATTTTGGGGGGGGGGACATATGTCGTCTCTACTACGAGTTCGACTCTGCAGGGGCGATGACAGCCGCTGCCTCGTTTCCAACAAGGCTGCGGCTGTCATCGCCCCTGCAGAGTTGACCTGGCGGTGGGGAGGACATATGTGTGCTGACATCAATGATGTGACACACACTTGGGGGGCAATATGTGTGTGTGTGTGGGGGGGGGGGGGCTGCTGTGATATGCTGTCTTGTGCTGTCATAGCAAGGTGGCTGAACGTTGCTGCGTATCTCTCCAGGCGCTTAGCTACATGCCATTTTATTGGCCGCTTTGTCTCGCAGGTTTGGCGGCATCGCTGCCACCTTGTCTGACACCACCATAAATCACGAAGCGCGTTGCTTTGTTGCGTCATGTGCTGTTGCACAGGGTGCCGCAGGTGTGCTGTATTTCTGGTCATTTATGATCCTGGTTTTCGTAATCCTGCTCAACTTCCTGCTGGCCATCATTGTCGACGCATTCAGCGAAATCAAGGAGGGAACCAAGGAGCGCACAGGTGGGCACGTGGTAGGGCGGGGCTCAGCAATCGGTGTGTGCTGGCGCTGGCGGGGGCAGGGTGCGTAGTGCCGAAACAACAGATCAGGCATTGGGGAAAGGGCTACAGTGACAGCCTAGCGACGTGATCGGGTGTGAGCGGCCTTGATACGAGTGCAATGCTGTGAGACACGGTGTCAGTACGTGTGGCGGTTTGTGAGGGACCACACCTCGTTCCCCACCTGGGCAAACTTTGTGAAGGGCTTTTGGCTGATGAACTCTCTTCATTCAATCAAAGGTTGCCAGCCTTGACTTCTTGCTTGCGACAGCCATGCCTTGCTGCTGGCAACCATATGCTGGTGAGTTGGGCACTGATGATACTTGACTCAAGACCTTGTGTGTGGCTGCTGTCCTCTCCTGCAGGCATCCACGTGGAGCTGTCCCGGCTGCTGCTGGACAAGTGGCGCTGGTTTGTGGGCGTGTGGTCGCGGCGCTACGTTGGTGCGCGCAAGCTGGACGCCCTCATGAAGGACTGGGCGGGCGTGGAGGAGGAGGAGGAAGCCATGGCAGCAGCAGAGGCAGCAGCACTCGCAGCGGCGGCTGCCGGCAGCGGGGCAGCAGACGAAGACAAGGAGCCGAGGGTGCTGCAAGTAAGTGCGATGCGATGTAACTAGCGGTAATGCTGTTGCTGCCTGCCAGGCTGGCGCATGTCTGCAGTGAGGTTGCAGACAATTGAACAGCCCAGCAGGGATTGCCTCAGACAGCCATCATGCATCAAAGTCAAGGCAGCTGCGGCCTCTGCCGCGACCTGAAAGTTGTGGCTCGGCCACAGCACTGGGTGCTGAACCCCAGTGCGTGTTTGCCAGGCAGCACCTGTGAGGGACAGCATGAACGCCCTGATTGTGCAACCTCCGGGCGCTGACGCGCTGTGTTCGCGCTGACGCGCTGTCTTTGCCTGATCTGGTCCAACTCTGATGCTCTTTGGTGAATTTCCCTTCCAAGCTTTGTCTGAAAACTTGTGCTGCCCCCCTCCCCCCACCCCCCCAGGTTGCTGGTGAGACCATCGACGAGGCCACCCTCAGCCAGGTGCTGCTGGCAGTGCTGGACCAGCCAGACGACCCCAAGGCCGCACAGACACAGGGTGTGGCCATCTCTGAGGTGGAGGCCGCCTCGCACTACATCGTGCAGCGCTTCGGCAAAAGCGCGCGCAAGGTGGCGGAGCAGGCGCTGCGCGAGGTGCACAGGCCTGTTTGTCGCCCTTGTGTTGCTCAGGTTGCATATCTGGCTGTTAGTCACATACATATTGGGAAATATGCATCCCTGACGCTGGCATGCTGCAGGATACAGGTCTCGAAACCACCTTCGCTGCAGGCCACCTTTCATAAACTCAAGTCACCCATGGTCCAACCAATCGGTTGCAAGTTATTGTTGCCGGGCTAGGGTTTGTAGACACACCCAGGGCCGCTGTCGCCCACATGTGTGTGTTGCACCTCGTGTCGCCTGCCTGCCTGCCCCTGCTGCAGTTGGGTCCTGGTGGGCGTGAGCTTGAGGAGGAGCGCAACAGCCTGGCAGCAGCACTGGAGCGCTTGGCGCAGGTGCAGCGGGAGCTGGCGGAGGCGCAGCGCAACCTGATGCTGGGGCAGCGGCAGCTGGCGGAGCAGCAGGCGCAGCTCATGGGCAGGGGCCAGCAGCAGCAACAACAGCAGTAACGGCCACAGCAGGGTGGGGCAGTAGCAGCAGCGAGTCAGCCAGCCTGGTATGAAGCGGTCATGTACGGCAACTGCGGCGACTCAGAACTGCTGCAGCAGGTCTGTGGTGAGCAGCAGGACAGCTGCAAGAGTGACAGTGGCAACAGCAGCAGCAGCAGCAGGTTTCTTGCTGGCCGGTCTGGGGCCCTACTACGCTGGGCCTAACAGCCTCAGCTCATGTCAGTGTTGTCAGCAGCAACATTGCAGTGAGGCAGCGACCTGGCTGATGCACCACCACAGCCTGCTACAGGCAACATTGTCAGCTCATGGTCGATGGCAGCAGCTGCCACCCAGCATGCCACCGGGCCACACTATGGTTGCTGCAGCAGCAGCCGTTGCTGCTGTGGCAGTCAGCTGTCTTGTTTGGCTGACACGTTTGTTCTGAGCGTGGCTGGTGCATGCAGTGCACCCTTGACTTAGTCCACCGCCTGGTTCACCAGACAGTGTTGTGGTGGATGTACGTCCTGACCCAACCA
The DNA here is from genome assembly GCA_007449985.2 of Desmodesmus armatus. Classification (NCBI taxonomy): domain Eukaryota; kingdom Viridiplantae; phylum Chlorophyta; class Chlorophyceae; order Sphaeropleales; family Scenedesmaceae; genus Desmodesmus; species Desmodesmus armatus. The sequence continues at coordinate 53,214 of VIIQ02000207.1, forward strand.
GTATGTTGCATGGTGATGTGTTGACATCTGTTTGGGGGTCTTTGCACACGTGTCAAATTGGTCAGCGGTGCTGCATGGGTTGCATATGGGAGAATTTTTTGCTTGTCAAGCTCTCATGTGGTGTGTGTGTGGGGGGGGGGGGGCAGCACAGGATTCAAGGTCACACTAGCAAGCGTGGTGGGTGTTTGGAACAGCAGGTTATCCCAAGTTAGCTGCCGCCATTTCCATGCAGCTGCATTCCACGCCATGACAGTGCCGTCGCCTGAATGGCTCCCATGCACTCCCTGGGAAAGGTTGCCACATTCTCAAACCAGGCGTAGGACATGGTGTTGTAAAGCTGAGTCAGGGGTTCTGTGTTGATTGACATCTTGCTGCCACCCTTGGCATGCCCTATACAGTCACTGCATTGCAGGGCAACACGTGTGTCGCTTCTTGGTGATTGCTCCTTGGTGGGGTAGGTCTGCATCAATGTATCTCACGATGTCTTCATCCTGGCTTTACGGTCTTTGTAAGATTGATCTCTGTTTGTGATGCTAGGGCTGGGGGTGCCTGCCACAGGCTCTTGTACTGTGCTGACTGCATTGAATGTATGTGACCAGATGCCTCAGCGCTTACAGGGGCTAGCGGCTGCTGACTGCTGATCAGTTGCCGTACGCCGCACATGCGTCAGTAGCTGCTGGTCATAAGAGGCTGCCACTGATGTTGCCCAACATCGGCCTGGCTATAGCAGTCTGCTGCACCATGAGTCAGGCTGCACATGACTGGTGGTTGCAGGTTCTACCCCAGCACAGGCACTGGTGGGCCAGCAGCGACCATAACAGCTTTCCGTTGCAACAACGTGCATTTGGTTTGGGTGACATTGGCACGCGCATGGCTTTGTGTTGCCAAGAACTTTTCTAGTGTTCTGCACATCGTGTGCACAGAGGGTTGGCCCTGGAGTGCCTCTTGGCTCCTGGGGCGATGCATGTCAATCAGGCGAGAGGGATGTTGAAGGCGACTGCCTGGCCTTCTAGGAGTATGTGATGTGCCATCCTGCACTGTACATCACTGCACTGTCACCGTGACACTGTGACAATGTCACCTCATACTTGTCGTTGTAGCCAAGTGGAGCGCAGTGCTTGGAGAGGCCCCACTACTCACCCGGTGGCACACCCGGTGACTGGTTCTCGTGCCCGCTATACGTGGTGCATAATCACTTGCCTGCCGCTGTGGTGTTGGTGTGCCCAGGGTTCGTCTACCGCACCGTGTGCTGCTTCATAGCATGGACCATAGTGGACAGCTGGCCGCCGCTATCACCACCACCTTGAAGCTGTCAATGGTGGAGGCACTGTGATTTGTAGTGGTGGCATGGGCAGCACTCATGCGCACACCCCTCTGTTGTGTCACAACAGTATGTGGCTGCCTGGCCCAGACCTGGCCCGAGCTGCTGCATGGCTGTACTCCAGCTTCGCGGACCAGTGACATGTCCCAAAAGTGCTGAGTTCACCAGCTACAGCAAGGGCGTAACTCCACACCTGCAGCAGAGGTTCATAGTCAGGACCAGTGATACTGCCAGCCTGGCATGTTGACTCGTCATCACCATAATGAGCGACATGCATCTGTACAGAAACATGAGCTTCACTCATAAAATCTCGAGCAGATGATGTACCATGGCAGTCGCACGCTGCAGCAAGCTGGCAGATGTGACAGTTACAACTGCCAATGACCAAGGCAGTTGGAGGTAGTATGCCCTCAACCTACAACAAGCAGCCGCAGAAGCTGTTCGACACATACCAAGTGTTCACCATCCCACTACAACTTGCTTGCATTGTGCCCTGCACACCTTGCTCAGCTTTTGCCTCCTCCACATTGATCAAGCAGTAGGGCGTGGGCCCCATCCCCAGCAGCCATGTTGGCAAGAACTTGCTGTTGGCCGCTGCCAGAGAGATCCCACACCTATTCAGTTACTCCTGGCGCCGGGTGAGTACCCATCGTGCACCCACGACAGGCACACTGTGCAACCTGCTGCAGCTGACATGGATCGTCGGATGGCGATCAGATCTGCGACATTGTCACTACTGCACTGCATTTAATGTCGATTCCCCAAGTTCCGACACCGTTGGTTCGCACGGCACTGTTGGCGTTTCCCTTGCTGCTGCACATCTGCAGGTGTGCTCTGCAGGCATGTCCACCCAGGCCAGCACCTGCAGCCTTGACAGCTGGTGGAAGCTTGCAATCACCAGCTGTCCTCCTGACAGGCTCAGGCCCCAGCTGGTGTGCAGGCAGCAATGCACTGCGCCCCAGCACTACAGCTCAGACTGGGGCTCGGTGCATCGCCAGTGCCCTGCAGCACCCAGCAGTGGCCGCAGCTCCTGCTGTCTCCCGCAGCAGTCTTCGGCACAGCACACATCGAAGCAGTAGGACGGCTGCACGTGACAGCAGCGGCTCTGCCAATGCTGCAGTCAGCACGCTCACTAGTGCGGCTAGGCATGGCCAATCGCCCCTGCAGCAGCAGGGACAGCAGCAGCAAAGCATGTCAGGGCCAGGGACCTCAGGAGACGTGAGCACCCAACAGCAGCAGCACGCGCAGTCGTCACTTCAGGCACAGCAGCAGGAGGTGAAGGGCTTGAAGCAGCTGGTGCTGCAGCAGCAGGCCCTCATCACGGCACTGCAGCGAGACATGCAGGAGCTGAAGACCACACTAGGACAGCAGCAGCAGCAGCAACCTGACAGCACTAGCAGCAGCACCAGCAGCAGTCCCCGCGCCAGTGAACTTGGCCCAAGCTCGTGGTTGCCGCCCCCGCAGCAGCAACAGCAGCAGCAGTGTCCAACAGATGTGCGGACCGCACAGCAGCCGCAGCAGCAGGAACAGCAGCAGCAGCAGATACCAGGTGTGCCTAATGGCGCCTACCAGCCCATGTCTGTTGAGGTGTTCCAGTCCCTCCCGGACAAGATCATACTGGTGCGGCATGCAGAGTCGCTGGGCAACGTTGACGCGACAACATACAGCAGCACACCAGACTACGAGGTATGAGGGGGCAGAGACGTGGGGAGGGAAGGGGAGGAGAGGGGGGATTGTGCGCGGGGACGGAGCGTGCTTCGTGTGGGTGTGTTGTGGGGTTAGGTGGTGGGTTTGAAAAGACAGCATGGCCCAGCTTACGCTGTTGACTGTTGGGTGGCTGGGTCGGGGGTACATGCGTGAGGGGTGGCAAGGGGTCAAAAATTGACTGCTTCATATGGTAAGTTCCTACATAGGTGAATGTTGTAGAAACTCAGAAAGCTTGTTCAGGCAGCTGGCCACCAGCATGGTGCACTGGCCTCAACAAATTCTCCCCCCCCCCCCCCCAAACACCACCCCCACCCCCACACATACAGACACGGGCTGCAACAGAACTGGCCGGTTGCAAGTCATGTTGTCATCACTTCCTTGAATCTTGACTGGCTGTGCAGGTGCCTTTGAGTGCTCGTGGGTGGGAGCAGGCTGTGTCGTGTGGCAACTCCCTGCGTGTGATGATGGAGGTGAGCACGGCCCCAACTACAAGCTGTTCTTCATGACCAGCCCCTACTGCCGCACGCGACAGACCTTCGTGGGCATACGACAGGCATTCCCCGACGAAAACTTCGCTGGGGTGCAGGTGCGCGGGTGTGCGGGGGGGGGGGGGCTTTGTGTCAGCAGATGAGGATGTGCATGCAGAGTCACAGAGTCCTACAAGGAAATCTCACAAGGTCAGTAGTAATTGACATGCGGGTCAGAGGGGGGGGGCTGCAGCGGGGCGCATGTGGCAGTTAGCTTTGTGGATGTGACGATCACACAAACCCCAGGAACAACGTACACACTGACACTCACAGCCCTGCCGCCCCCCCCCCCCCCCCCTCCCCCCGTCTCCCGTCACCCGTACAGGAGGAGGTTCAGCTGCGTGAGCAGGACTTTGGCAACTTCCAGAACCCCACCAAGATCCAGGCGGACCTGGCTGAGCGCAACAGGTTGGGCGCTTCTACTACAGGTGAGGGCTGTTCCCTTTTCCTTTTGGGGGGGGGGGTGAGGGGGGTTGTCCAGGATGCGGTATCAGGGATGGCAGTAGGGGGGGTGGGGTGGGTGAGTGTCCACGACACAACACATGTGTGGCTCCGTCCTGTGCACATGCTTTGCGCTTCGTGAGCGCATCCTAGGCCAGCTCTCAGTGGTCAACGCTGACAACCTGCTGGCTGTGGGCCCATTGTGCCACAGCATGTACGCGACTGTTCAGTCTTCTACCTCGTACGTCCGCACCCATCATGACACCCCCCCCCCCCCCTCCCCTCCCCCCCCCCCAGGTTCCCTGATGGCGAGTCTGGTTCTGACGTGTACAACCGCGTGTCAATCTTTGAGGACCACCTGATCCGCGACATGAAGGCCTCACGCTTCAGCTCCACCACCAGCCTGTGTCTGGTAACACACGGCCTCACCATGCGCGTGTTCCTCATGAGGTGGTTCAACTGGACCGTGGAGAGCTTCCTGTGAGTGGAGGGGGTGGGGGTGGGGTGGGGGGGGGGGGGAGGTTGGGGGTGGGGGTGGGGGGGTGCGGAGGGGTGGGGGGGGGGGAGTGTTTTGTCATACTCCTTCATCAGTTGGCAGCAAGTAGTGTCCTGTAAGATCAGGCCGAGCAACACACCAGTTGCTTTTCCACGCAGCTGTGGCCAAGGTTTGAAGTTGTACCTGCGCCTGCTGCTGCTGTCTCTGCTGCTGTTGCTGTCGTTGGTGTGACAGTCAGGTGTACAACCCTCCCAACGCGACGCCCATCATTGTTGAGAAGATCAGTGAGGATGAGTTCATCAGGCAGACACGCAAGCTGAGGGACAAGAGGCAGACACTGCAGGTACCACAGCGCATGTGGCCATGTGTACCAGCGTCGCTGCTTGGTCGCTGCTGTTTGTTGGCAGTGTTGGTGTTTGATCAATGCTGTTCGCACTTTTGCTGTTGAAGCAGTGCTGTAATGCACTGTCTGTATGTTTGTTCCTGCAGGTGAAGCACGCCTACAGGCTGAGGAACATCAGCAAGTCTGCACTCAAGGTGAGAGTGTGCTTGGTGTGCATGTGTGAATGTGGGTGTGTGGTTGGGGCGGGGGGGGGGGGGGGGGCGGCTGGTGTGGGGGCTGTTGTGACTGTGGTGACTGTGGTGGGTATGCAAGGCCGTGTGGGTGTAATGGAAGTTTGGGGCTGGTGCCTGCATTTTCTTGAGTTTGTGTTGCTGCGCCGCACAGACAGTGTCCGACCGTCTGCCAATCAAGCGTTGTCATCAAGTCTGATGTACTGTCGTCTGTGTGTCTGCCTGTCTGCAGATGAACACTGTCGCCACCACTGACAACATGGACCTGTGTGGGGCACACCTGGGCTAGGAGGCTCAAGGGGGCAGCGGCAGGCCCAGCCCTGCCAGGGTTCCTGCGCAAGGTGCTGACCAGCTTGCACAGAAGTCATCGGCTACCAGAGCACTGTGCCAGTGGTCCCTACAGGGCCCTACACGCAGTAGGGCAGTTGCACAGCTGCAGTGCCGTGGCAGTGTGATGCAGTGACAGTACAGGCTGGAGGGATGAGTTCCTGTCTGCGGTGCAGCAGAGGGCCCTGACCAGCGTATACACCAGTCGACACTGGCAGCACAGGTACAGTGCGACATGATGTGGGCAGGGAATGGCTGTGAGGCATGGCGCTGGCAGCTGCTTTGTAGGTGTTGCGTGTCAGAAGAGCCCAGCTCAGCTGCATCGGGGTTCAGTGAAGGGGAGGGTGGCAGCACGCCTGCAGAATGCAGCAGCAGTCCTTGCCTGTGCCGGTCATGTTGTGTGTGTGCCTGACCGACTGCTCAGGTGTTGTACTGGCACCCCTGGGCACGTGTGTGTTGTGGCTGCGGTGTTGGCCGGCTCATTTGCCGCAGCTTCCAAATCAGATGGTGGGGGCTGGTGCCCCCTTTGTACCAACAGTTTGAGATTTTTTGCTGCTTGTATAGCTTGCAAAGGGTGCTGTCTGTATAGAACTGCAGCGGGTGTTGTGGTCTGTGGACAGCAACCCCATGTCTCAGAATTATAATTGTGCAGGCCATCGAGGTGTGGTTGCACACTGTCACCCCCATGTTGTGGTAGTTCTTAGGCTGGAGCATTTTAGGTGCTGTGTGCATGTATCGTCTCAGCATCTTACGGCACCTTGTGTGCAGCTGTTGTCAGCCACAGCCTTCATGGCCAGGCTGTAGTGCAGCCAGGCATGGATGCTGGCTGCTGGCCAGCAGCTTGTGTTGTGCCTGCATATGCATGGCGCACCCTGTAGCTAGCTGCACAGCGCTGTGATGTCATCGAGCTCATGCCAGCCATGCCGTCCCCCTGCAAGGGTGTGTCGAGTCAGGGTGTTGCATTCAGGGGTCCTTGCCGCTGCTGGGGCGCTCCCTGACATGGGTCTGTTGTTCAATGGATGATGCTGCATCATTGATGCACCATTTGTTCATGCCTGGAGTGTGTCACACACTGTGTTATGGCAGACCTAGCCACAGTCGGCAGCTGCCGACTTTAGCGCCGTTGCACGTTGGAGTTCTGCAGGCCTGCACTGTGCAGGGAGGTGTTGAGCATGACGGCAACATGCAGTGGAGGTGTGTTGAGATAATGACGGCAGGCTGGTCATGCTGTTGGTTGTGATTTGTTTCAGTGGTTGAGGGGTGAGGGTGGTTGAGGGGTGTGCTGTTGAGCAGGTGCTGGTGTGGCATTGCATGTTGACGCCATCACAACTGATCAATCAGGTCATGTGTTGTGTGCCGTGGTGAGTCCTGTGTGTCTTTGAACTGTGGTGGTGTGTTCAGACACACAGTGCTCTGTGGCTCAGTAAAGGCCTGTTAGGGGCAGCCTGGCAAGGTTCAGGTGCGCGCAACAGCAGCAGCTGGCCTAGTTTGTAGTGCAAAGAGATGCAAGGTGATGCTCTGGTCGAGAATTGCCGGGAAGGCCTGCCTCCAGCATGGCGCCTGCTGGGCCTGTCCAGCTCAGCACACTGGGCCAGGTGACAGTTGCAGACTTGGAGTCTTCACAGGTCAGTTGGCTGTATGGAAGGTGAAGTAAAGATATTCTATTTGCCGATGGTGTGTGCAGCTGACATGCGCGATTCATTGGCCGGTGGTGTGGTGAAGGACACTGCACCGTGGGACACTGGTGATTCTGGCACCTGGGGGTGTCTGGTGATCCAGGGCATGCACCGCAGCTGGATGTGTCTGAAAAACAGATTTTGCTTCATCCTAGTCGATGTGTGTGTTTTACAGCAAGCTGGACCACTCCTAGGTGAAACCTGTCAGATGGTTATGGCTGTTGCCCTGTGATACAGTTCATACAAGGTGTTCCGACACTCTGCACACCAACCGCGACCCTCCCGCACCTGCCTCTTGCTCCCTCAGGCCTTACACAGCCTCTTAACCTCTTGAAATGGAGTCCCAGGCTGACCACCGCAGCAAGACCGTGTATGCGTGCTTGGGCAAGGGCGTGGCTAGCCAGCAGTGCCCAGCAAAAGGCGAAAAACAAAAACAATGCGTTCAAGGCGTCCAACCACAGGTAGGTTGAGCTTGACCATCGGACTGGCAGACGTCAGGCTTCTGGGTGATGCAGGCAGCTGCAGGCGACGCTAATGTATTCTTGGACACGTTGGAACTCGTCTTACGGCAGCTGTCGGCCACGCTTGCAGCACAGGGTCCCCTGCTGTCCCTCAACAACAGCAACAGCAGCCAAGTACCCTCTGGATGTGCTGCTCCCCTGTCTGATCCAGGTGTTGTGCTGAACGTAACCTGCTCAACGAGTGGGTGATCAAGGCCAGAAGACAGAACGTGCCAAAGCATCAGGTGGTCCACTGGGTGCGGCGCAAGGCAGGTGCAGACTTGACCGTCTGGCGGCATCTGTCTGACGGGACCCTGGCGATCTCTGTGCCGTGCTTGCGGTGCAAGGCTTTCCTGGACACCTTTGACATCCGGGTGACGTGCCTTGTTGGGCCAAACGAATGGTTCAGCGGCAGGCTGTCAGACGAGGATGCTCCAGTGGCCAAGCTGACAACTGGTCAGCGCAGGCAGCTCCCTGCCGGCAGGGCAGAGTGGGCAGCAACGCTGCAGGTGACAGTAGGCAGCAGCTAGCAGCTGTGCTGCACCAGCAGGGTGCGCCAGCGGGGGAGCTGTCTTCAGCAGCGGCAGTCGCATGTGGCAGGTCTGCAGGCTATCGCAGCAGCTGTTGCATGCACATGCAGCAGGGAGCTCTGCACACTGGGAAAGTGATGTGCGAGATGTTGACCATATTTTATGTGCGGGGTTGTTAGAGCCAGGTCTGCAGGGCGTGCAGCTGCTTGCAGCAGGGGTTTGGGGTGCTGGTCGCTTGTATACTAGCTGTGTGTGGCCCATTGTCACCACAAAGTCGCTGCCTGGGTGTGTTCTTCAGCCAGCAGGTGCTGTATGTAAGAGGGTAACACTGTTTCAGCATTGAGGAAGGGAAGGATGCATGTTCTTGACGTGAGTGGTTGGTCATGTGAGACTTGACAAACATGTGTCTCAGCACACACGCCCTGTGCACTCTGCAGAGTGGGCTGAAAGCATACTGGTCCAGCATATGACAGTCACTGTCCAAACAAGGGCATCACAACATTCCTGATGGTTTCAAGATTTCAGCAGCGCGCATGGCGCAAGCCAAGAAATCACAATACAGGTCAAGTAGTGAAGTTTCACCTGACACTGGCATTAGTTCATCACTCGATTGTGTTGCAGTTCAACAGCCTGAGGCCCACAGTCCAAACCCAAACCAAACACGACTCCGTCAAATCACACTATGACAGGTGCGCCACTGCTGCAAATAGTTGAGAGTAGCAGCAGGCAATGCTGGCTTCCACAGCATGCCCTACACTCATGCAGCACGTTGAACAGTACTGGTCCTGCCGCAACACGGCACGTGCAGCATGATGCCTCTGCAGCATCAAGCATCTACAGCACCAAGTTCTGGAAACTTTCTGCTTTCTGACAAGCAGCGCACAAGCCTTCTGCACCAGCCGACAAGGCAGCTTCGAGCTGTTGTTGCTGCACTTACTGTGCTGCACCTTGGGATTTGACCAAAACCACAGCTTCCTCGAAAACAACAGGGCTTAGGGTTTAGGCTGAATTTAAGACATCGGGGCTGGGCCAACGTCAGAGGCCCAGCCTGACGATGTGTCACCTCAGCAGAGAACAAGTCCTCTCTTGCAGCTTGTGTGCAGGATGGCAGCTTGCTGCAAGGCAGCAACACACAGTGCGCACCTACGGCAGCTGTTGCTGCTGGCCCTCCTGCCCTGCTGGGCTGGTTCTGCCTGACTGCAGCTGGTGCAGCCGGCCACCGTTGCAGCTGTGGTACTGCTTGACCGGCATGTTCCTCAGCAGGGCCTGGTAGCCGGGACATGCCCGCACCTCCCCTGATGCAGCACTGCCCAGTGAGCCGCAGAAGCTGCCACCACTCCTAGCAACACTCCCTGCTGTGAATGAACCTCCGCCAGCGGCACTGCAGGATAAGTCCCAGCGCACCATCCCACCAGAGAAGCTGCCATGCATGCCGTTGCCGCCGTTGCCACTGTTGTGGCTGACAGGCGATGCGGACGCGGGGCGTGCAGCAGCGTTGCCGGGGGCCAAGCCAGCGCCTGGCTGGTTGCTTCCTACTATTGCTGCTAGCGACACCGAGTGTGGTGCTGCTGCCGACCTCCCAGGGTTGAGCAGGGGGCTGCCAGCTGCGCGCATGCTGCTGCTGAGGGTGTTGGTGGGCGCTGGGCAAGACAGGGCCTGCTCCAGTAACCGTTGCCTGCAGGTTACACAGCGACGCCAGGCAGCCACACAAGTATATGAATGGGAAAAGCAGTACAAGTGGCACGCGCCTGCATGCGTGCTGACATGGCTGCCCCCCAAAGCGTGGTGACACTTGCAATCTATGAGCCGCCTAGGCACGCTGCAGGTCTGTCACTCTGCGCAACTGCCAGAGCTGCTTGATGTTGCAGAGCACAGTCTGTGGGGGCATAAGACACAGCCACTGCCTTTTTTTGGCCCCTGCGTGTCGCACCTTGTGTGTATGAGCCCAGCTGCTGCATCCTTACTCAACCCAGCTGCCCAGTCATTGCCGGTCACGCCCTGTGGAGCAGCAGCAGCAGCAGCAGGTGCTGATGCCATTGCTGCTGTAGCTGCTGCGGTCATGGCTGCTGCAGCCCGTAGTGCTGCTGCAGCTGCAACCTCCGCTGGCATCATGCCAGCTGCCTGGCTGCCCTCAGGCTGAGGTGCAGGGGGTGTGGGGGCCCGCTGAATGGCAGAGCTGCAGCACTGCAGCCTGAAACGACCTGCTGTGGCTGGAAGCAGTCAGGCCATGAGGGCTGCACTGCTGGGCTGGGAGCAGTGCTGTGGAGCTGCATTGGATGGAGAGGTCGCTGCAGGACACCAGGGGGGGGGGGGGGGACCCTACTCTGCAAACAGCAAAAGAAAAGGTAAGAGCAGTGGGTTTGCGGAGCAGTGAGTAAAATGTTGGGGCCCCTGCAAGCACATAGCTGCCCAAGCAGTCTTCAGAAGAGCCACCATGCACCTTCGGCGCAAGGGCTGTATGGAACCCCCCTCGACCCTTCTGTATCGCCACAAGCCCACAGATGCCCCCCTCACTGTGACAGGTGGGTATTAACTCGGGCTTTGAGCTGTTGCCAGCTCCGCAAGGTTCCCTTGCTCAGTGTGGCCTCACCCTGGATGGGTCTGCTGCTGTGGTGTGCAAAGCTGGCAGGCTCTTGTGCTGTCCTCCACTGCTGCAGCTCTGAATTCAGCCTCAAAGCAAGCATAAACATCGAGGTGACCGCACTGCGCCCTCTAATGCGGCCTCAACTGAAACTCTGCTGCAGTGAGAGGCACTGGTGATAATGTAGAGCACTCTGGTACTGAGGAGGACACATTGGCACCTCAAAGATAATTCATAAACAAGCTCAAGGTTCAACACAAAGCCTGAGGCAGCAATGCGCCTTCCCTTTTGCAAGCATAATTTTGAAGCTACAGCTGAGCCCTAACCAGGGGTTTGCTGCTGGATCGGGCTGCAGGATGCCCGCAGCTGCGGTGAGGGTGTTGTTCTGAAGAAATGGATCATCACAGAGCATCATGACGGTCGCTACCAGCTCCTGGGAGCCCAGGGAGGGGCAGGGCACCAAAAGCAAGCGTAGCAAGGTTGCTGTGGCCTCTGCTGGCACGGGAATACAGGTCGTTGCAGTCCTCTTTGCAGTGCGTGTAGGGTACAAGCTCGCCCGGTCAGGTAAGCTGCTCCTCTCGTGCTTGCTCATGATGACCTTGGCCGAGGCCGTGGTGTGCTGATGTGGACTCATGGCGGGTGCTCGCAGCGGGACGTATACTGTTTGAGGTAAATGCACCTTCTGTCAGCTCCGTCAGCCAGGATGAGCAGCAGGAAACGCTGGAGGGGTTTCGTAACGAGGTGGGTGTGCTGTCTCTGTGCTGCTCCTAGTGCAGGGCTGGTGACTTGAACTTCAGCCATACTGGATGGATTGTTGAGCATTCATTATGTACATAAGTGCCACACAGGGTGTGCTGCAGCAGGCTTTGCACAGCAGCGGTACATTTGTTGAAGCAGTCAGCACTCAGTCAGAGGGTTCGGTATGTTCAGCCTGCATGGGTCCACAAAAAGCAATCAGCCTGACAAAAAAACAAAGATAGCTTTAGTGAATAGCTCCTGCAGCAGCTCCCCCAGTGCCCTGAGCTCACGCCGTGGCAGTCATTCCTGCAGAGTGCTCACATGCCCCATGCTCTGCCATAGAGCGCCCCCCTTAGCAGCAGTAGTGACGTCAGCAGCAGCAGGTAGCAGCAGCAACAATTGGTTGTCCAGCAGGTAGCCAGCAGACGTGCTGACAGCAGTCACGGTGTTTCGGTCGTGCTAACAGCTCAGCCTTTCACTTGTGTCGGTGCACCCTGTCCCCGCCGCTCGTTGAGCCTTGGTGTGTTATATGCCTCTGCTGCTTGCTGCATATGCTGAACTCTGCGCGTTGGTGCACCCTGTCCCCGTCACTGGTTGGGCCTGACTTGCTCTGCTGTCTGCTGCACATGCGCTCGCAGGGGGAGGATGACGCAGCGCAGGGTGCTGTGTCAGCACGCCAGCAGTGGGTGCTGTGCTGTGACCCGCTGCCGGAGGTCCCTGAGGGGGCCAAGCTCATGGCCTCGGAGCACCTGCCCATCAGTGTGTGAGTCAATGCAGCAGCAGTAATGGCAGTGGCAGGCAGCCAGTTCATGCGCTAGCTGCGGCAGCACAGCGCGATAGCACCTTGACGTGATTTGACCTCAGGATGAGCCTGTGCACAGCTCAGGCAGGCAGGCAGTGCATGACCTAGTCACCGTCACAGAACCGCAGCAGCTGCAGCAGCACCACCAGCAGCCCTGCACAGCGTGCTGCACCGTCTGTGAAAGCACCCGTGCCAGCATACATGCATGTCGCAGCAGCAGTCAGGAAGCTAGTGCGCGCGCATAGTTGGGTGCGTAAACCCACCTGTTGTGTCCTTGCGTCTTGCAGGTACCACTTCTATGAGCAGTTTTTGTCCGTTGAGGCGAGCTGCCTGCAGGACCACCACAAGAGCACTGGGCAGATGAACTTCAGGGGCTCAAGGTGAAAGGGGCTGGGGGGTGGGGGGGGGGGGGTGGAGGGGGGGGGTGTCTGTGGTTGGAGTGGACAAGCAGTAGTTGGTGGGCACTCGATGCACATGCGCGCGCGCTCTCTAGTTTACCATCCTGCATCCAGATGTGACTCTGGTGTTGTGCTGCATGGCGTCCTGCATCAGGTGGAAGGGTGATGGTGAGGGCCGCTTCAGCCGCACCTTTGAGTTCATCCAGCCCAAGAAGGGCATCGCCAGCGCCAACGCGTCGTGCGTGCAGGAGCAGCGCTTCAGCGTGCACGCAGGCGGTGTGTTTGTGATGACCACGGATATGGGCATGACTGGCATCCCCTACGCAGACAGCTTCAGGGTGCAGAGCTTCTGGAAGGTGGGTGTGTTGAGGGGAGGGGGAGGGGTTACGGCAGCAGCAGTGTCGACACATGCAGGCGGGAGTGGGGGTGACTCCTGCGCAGACAGCTTCAGCGTGTGCAGGTCTTCTGACAGGCGAGTCAACAGGAAATGGGGTAAGCTTAAGCGTAACCACGTGGCTGGGGCTGTCGGGTGTCCCGTGTGGGGTAGCGGACAATGTTGCTGTGTGGAGGCGGCAGCAGCAGGAGCATGCCGGCGCATGAGGGTCACTGCCGGCAGAGTGCAAATAGAAGGGGTGCAGTGTACTGTCCCACTTCATGTCTATCCTCTGTGTCTCTGATTCCGCCTGACCTTGCTGTTGCCCTGTCACGCTTGGTGTGCTGTCCTGCCTCGTTGTTTCAGGCTGCCCCTGATGCCACTGGTCTGGGCTGTCATGTGTCAGTTCATGTGGCTGTTCCCTTCAGCAAGCGCTGCATGGTCAAGGGGCTCATCATGGGCACCACACTCAAGGACTGCCAGGTGGGGCGCGGGGGGTGTGGAAAAGTGGGCTGGGTCGATGGGTGGGCGAGTGGGTAGGTGGTTACAGACCTCCCAGAGCCCAGAACAAGCAGGCCTCGTAGGGTGAAAACAGCAAGGCTCCAGCTCCTCACATTGTTGCACTGCTGTTGCGTGAGAGTTCGTGTGACAGCAATGCTGCGCTGCATGAACTCAAGCACAGCCTTGCTATGCGCAATTCTTCCTTTCCCCTCCAGTCGTCCTGTACTCACCTGACCATTGGTGTGCCCCTTTGTATGTGCGCACCTGCGCCTGTCCTGCAGGGATTCTTCTCAGACTTCCTGGCCAAGGTCCAGAACAGCATCGCCACTGAGCTGCTGCCAGCAGCAGCAGCACAGGCAGCAGCAGCGGAGCAGCTGCTGGGAGACAGCCCGGCCGCAGCAGCAGCAGCACTCAGCAGCCACCTGCCGCAGCCGCCGCCGCTGCTGCTCACTCCCTTGGCCAGGGGGGCGACTGTTGGAGGGGCTGTGTCGGCTGGTGGCAGCCCCTTTGCGGCTGTGGACGCAGAGGTGTTTGTCACCACACCGCTGCAGGTGAGGGGCAGGTGGGGAGATTTGGCTGGTAGTGGGTTTGGGGAGGCAAGGGGGTCAGGAAGGGTGGGAGGGAGGTGCAGGCCACAGGGGCGAAGGTCGTGAGGGGGACATAACTGTGCATGTGAGCCCCTTGGTTATGCGCGCCACACAGGTCTGTTAGACTGCCAGCCTGTTGCATAGGCAGCAGCGCTTGCGCGCACAGCGCAAATAGGTGTGATCGCATCGTCGGTGGTTGTCATGTTCCAGACTTTGCTTCTGCTGTATTGCCACTGCTGCGGCTGGTGTTTGGTGTTCCAGGCTGGTGGGAGTGCGCCTCAGCGCAAGCGCAGCAACGGCAGCAGCAGCAGGGCGGTGCACGGCTGGTTCCAGTGGCCTAAGCAGCAGCACCACAAGCCACAGCGGCAGCAGCGGCAGGACCGGCAGCAGGGCACAGCAGCAGCAACGCCAGCAGCTGCAGATGGTGATGATGTCTTGGGGCTGCTGGGTCAGCGCGTCAGCCTGATGCAGCAGCAGGACCACCACAATCACAATCATTCACAGCAGCAGCTGCACAGGCGCCACAGCTCCCAGCAGCAGCAACAGTTGGTGCGTGGGTGCAGCCCCAGCCCGCCGCGCCCCATGAGCAGGTCTGTGAGTGTGAAGCCCAGCTTTGCGCTGCCCATTGATGACCTGCGCCTACCCAACAGGTGAGACTGGGTTTTTGCGCACGCGCCCCGGAGGGGGGGGGGGGGAGGGACACTGGGCGGAATGTGGATGTGGATGTGGACGTGGACGTGAGCAGACTGAACTCAGGGTTTGGTGGGTCAGCAGTCGAGATGGGGCCGACGCGGTGGGAGGGGAGGAGCAGCATGATCATGTGTGGCTGGTGGAGCAGGCAGCAGTCAGGGTTTTGTCACACCATTGCTTGGTTGGTCGCGTGTCAGCACCTGCGTGCGAGGTGGGTTATCCTCGTCCCAGCAAATGTGCTATTAGAGAGCAGTGCAGGGCCATTCACCTACGAGCAGCAGCAGGACCCTGCATGCTCGCGCATGAGCCAGTGCTGAGCCGCTCACCGCCTGCTGTTGTTGCTGCCGCGGTCTGTGTCACTGCTGCTGGTGCAGAGGTCGTCCTGCTGAGATCATCACCACTGCGCAGGCCATCCTGCTGCTGCTGGTGTTGGTGGTGCAGCTCATCACACTCTACGACAACATGGCCATACGGCGACTACTGGCGGCAGCGGGGCCACTCGCGGCGCTGGATGACGGGCGGATCTAGCCACCAGTTGTCCGATTCACCAGCAGCACGAGCGTGCATGGTCTGGAGGGCTGGTTTTGATGCCAGCAGCAGCTGTGGCGGCTGTTGCAGCTGCACGTGCCGGCCTTAGTGCCCCGCCTTAAAAGCCGGCGGCGGCTGCACCGCTGCGTGACTATCCATTGATGGTGAGGGTCGCAGCGGCTGGTTTGTCCAGGGCCAGTGCTCGCGTGTATGTGCTCTTTGTCTGTGATGTTGTGCGGTTGCGCACGGCTGTGTCTGTGATGTTGTCACATGCAGCGCTTTTTTTTCGTTTGCTTGAGCAGTGCTGCGGTTGAAGTTCTTCGGGCCCACTGCTTGGGTGATGCGTACGTGGTGCACTTGCGATGTTGAAGCCATGGGGATGTGGGTGACTGTGCTGCATTGGAATGCTTTTCTGTTCTGACGTGTGGTGGGGGCAGGCAAAGGCTGGTGGTGCGTCGCAAACTATGGTTTGGTTCTGTTTCAGTGACTATGTCAGGGAGCGCGTCTGTGAGCGGTGTTATCCAACCAGTTGTAGCAAGTGCGGCATGCAGTTTGTGCCGGCGTCCAGCTGGCAGCCGATGGTTGATTTTGTTGTGCAATGTGTGTAGAGTCAGCCATTGCAGCACACTATTAGGGGGCAGAAGGACAGTGCTGCTTGTCTTTGCGGTGGCTGTGAGCAAGGCAGCTGCCACTGCACGCCATGGCCATGATGTGCTGCATGAGTGTCACATCGACCAGTGTGGCTCCAAGCCTTGAGCATCGCCTGATTCATGAATGCTCACCCAGCAGGTCTGCTGGACACAGTGCATATGTGAAGGGTTTTGTGGGTGGAGGGAGGGCAGGAGGGAGGGAGGTGTTGATGCTCCAAGGCAAGGAAAAAAGGGCGTTGTTGAATAGACAGCTTCACCAGGCTTAGGTCCAGCTTGTGTGTGTGTGTGTTTCGTGCAGCCAGAGCAGTTGTGTTACTGCAACTGCCATGATGAGCACAGGGCTACCCCTGAGTTCAGCCTGCAGTGCGGGTGTGCTGGCGATTGGTTGTGGCTGGTGTCTGTGCATCGTGTGTCAGGGGGCTGGTGTTCTCCCTTCCCCATACACTCAGTCAGAGCAGCAGCATGCTCGTGCAGGCACTGCCAGTGCAGTGAGGTGGCGGTTGAGGGGTGCGTAATGGCGCTGCTTGGGGTGGCTGGAGGTTCAGGTGGTGTCTTGAGGGCGTACACTGCTGTCAATTGTATGAATAAGTCAAACTGCATTACAGGGTGGGGGCTGGTTGGGATTGTGTGTGGGGTAGTAGGGGTGGTATCTGCCAGTTCTGGCAAAGTCAGAGTTGGGGTACGCACATGGTGCTGTGCTTGCTGCCCATGTATGTATGGCAATATAGTCGGGCTCGCAGTGTGTGTGTGTGGGGGGTAGCAGGGGTGTGAGGGTCTCCTGCTGGAAGTGTGCCAGGCAGTTGCTGCAGCCAGCATGCTAGATGCTGTTTTAGAGCAGGAACAGTGTTGCACTCAGTGATGGTTGTCCATATTGCTTTCCACAGAGGGTTTGCAGAGCCTGTCACATTGGGCCGTTGTTCGCTCCTTTACTCCCGGGCACGCATGTCTGCAGTTGATGAAGGCATACAGGTTGTGCAGTCAACCTGAGAGGGCTAGCAACCAGGAAAGCTGACAGAGGGGTTGGTGAGGCAGACACTCAAACAGGAGGTGGTGCTGACGCTGCTGAAATACGTTGCAGCTGGTGGACAGTCAGATCAAATCAGACGGAGTGAGAGGCACACTGCTGGCGGATACATTGGCTTGGGAGGGCTGTCACTGTCCTTGCCTGACCTTGTCTTTGGGGTGGTTGCTGTCATGCGGCGGTTGCAGTGTTGCTGAGAGCTTGTTGCTGTCGCTCTTCTACAGCGCGTGTGTACCCCTAAGGTCCTTTGAGGGGGTCTGCTTGAAGGAAGGGATGACTGTCTATGTGTGTCCTGTTGCCCTGTCGCCATGGGCGGTGCGTGCCTGGTGACAGCAAAGGCTTGGGCTTGTGTGTGAAGTGTTACCAGGTCAATGCATCAGAGATGTATGTAGCTGTCAGATGTGAGTGTGTGTGCTAGTGTGTGGCATGGCAGCGGGGGGAGGCGAGGGGGGGTCCAGTCTTGATGAAGCAGTATGCTTGACGGAGGTTCTGTCTCACTGCTCTGTAGGCCTGTGCTGCTGCTGTACTGCAAGTTGGCTTTGCTGACCATGCAGCTGAGGGATGTCTGCATGGCGCTTGCGGGTAAGACCCAGCGCGTGGCCAGGACCACACATGTATCGGCCGTTGCATGCACACCAGAGTGTGTTGTTTTCTTGTATCCTGTGCACGGTGCGTCAGCGTCGTAGCCCTGTTGTGTGGCACACATGTACCTCACCCTTTTGTCTGCCATCAATACTGCCAGAGGTGTCTCCAATTGTCATCAAGCCCGCCGCACCATCGAAATCTTCACCTTAGTGCCTGGTGTGTGTGTCCCTGGTTGGTGTTGCAGCTTGGGGGCTGTGGCAGGCGACACGCCGGGACGCCAGCTGGCCCCTGCATCAGGCTGCTGTCAGGGGGCAGTAGGGGTATGGTGGTGCATCAATCCGCCCTTTCACAGCCGTAAGTGACTTGTCATCGTTCAACGGTTCAAACCCAGACATTGGCTGCCCAGTACACAGAGAGTACCACAGTCTGTGGGTGTGGCAGGGTGGTATTTGGGTCGACATGCGGCTTGGTGTGTTGACACTCCATATCTGGCTTGGTGTGTTGACTTTTTTAATGCATGCCGTGCGTCCAGGCACTCCAGTCACCTTGGCTTCACCACGTTGCTTGGTGGGCACTCAGTGTTTCAGGCACCTCCAGACTTGTTTACATGAATGTGCATGAGTGTGGGGCCCTGCAGGGGTGTCGTGCGCTGTGTGGCAGGTTGTGGCAGCAGGCTGTGCTTGGCCAGCTGTTTGACCAGCTGTGTGCTCCCAATTTTGACCGCTTGTAGCTCGCCATGAATACACTGCAGGGTCCACCGTGGGGCCTGTGAAATGTTTCAGTCCTGGCCACCTGTAAGGCCTGATGATGTGTGGTCCAGCACTGTGTGGCCAAGCCACCCTGTGGCCAAGCCACCCAACATTGTGTACCACACTTGGTCGGGTAGTGCAGCTACCACAGTGCGCAGTGCTGTGTGCGCCAAGTCACTCCCTCTTGTTGTTGTGTACCTCTTGAAATTGTGTCAGATTGTGAATCATGCATCCTCTTCAGCTGACACTCGTGCCAGCCTGGCTGGCACCCAATGTTCACTGCATGTACTTCCAGACGATTTTCCGGGCCTACAAAATGTATCAAGAGAATGACCTGCCCATTTTTGCTGAGGGGCGTGTTTGGTGGATCAGGATGCAAGCGTGACTGCTTGATCGTGTTGTGTAAGACACCTGTGTGATGTACCTCAGTGTTTGCTATGTACGTGTCTGCAGCATACTGCCTGTTGTAAGAAGCACTGCTTGGCATGTCAGGGTGGTTTGGGCGGATGAACACTACACATACTATGACATACATAGTATGCCTTCTGCACGAGCAAGGAGTCTGCGTTGTGTGTTAAGAGCGTGAACATGCGAGCAAAACCGCTGTACTGCAGCAACATGAAGGCCGGTTTTGGAATATAGGAATAGTCCCAGGTGCAGTCGGCTTCCTCTGAAGCCATCACCTATAGGAACACCAACCCCACACATCTCGGCGCCGAAGGCACTAGTGTGTTTGGAGTGGGCGCACGCGTTCCTACCCGAGCATATGGGTCCCCGGTACCAGCTTCGCGCTTGCCTGACACACTTGGTAGTGGCTCCATGTGGGGGCTGCCACCCCGCCACACAGGGCTGGTGCCCCACTACGGCCAGGCGAGGGGGGTGGGAGACGAACCCACGACCTTCCAGAGTGTAACCGGATGCTCTACCACTGAGCTAACCCCCCAAAGGGTTAGGGTTTAAACCCTAAACCCCTTTTGGCATTGAGGATTTGTTGAACAACATCGCCTGACCAAACGTACAGGCGCACCATGCCTTTCAAGCCTCAGAAGTTGCATCATGCTTGACTGTGTCGCCCAGCTGGTCAGAAGGCATTTGCCGCAAACCCCAGGGTTTGTGGTTGAAGAGCATGCAGCTACCACTTGTCCAGCTGCTGGCAGGGAGGTCAGGAGCAGCTGGTCCAGATGACCGACCCTGCTGGATGGAAACCGCTTACCAGCAGTTTGTGCGATTGCAGCAGGTGTGACGCAAAAACATAGCTTTAAACATATTTTTCCTGCTTATTTTGCCAGCATTTGGTGATGTAGTGCTCCATCAGCAACTGCCAGCACTGCTGATGTTGGGGGCCAATCTGGCCCTGCCCAGTTTCTTGAGCCCTGCTACACCACGCACGCAGGTCCTGCAGTGTGGGAAACGCAACACAGCTGCTTTGTTTATTCACCAGAAGTTACCAAGAACCAGCATTATTATCATACGACAAAGCTTTGAAGGTGGCTTTCGCGTTGTAGCAAGGTACCACTGCACAAGGTGACCCGGCAATCTTTTCTGCTATATATTTGCAACAAAAGCTTTGTCATGTTGAAGGGCACTGTTGCAACAATTGTGTGGCACACTGCTGGTCGCCGATGTTCGTGATGCATGCTTCCCAACAGCGCAGTCTACTTATCTAATGACTCTTCAGGATATATATCTGTGCACCCCTTCCCTTGCTTGGACCGGATGTGCATGCGTTGGGCGGGTGAGTGATGTGCTCACGATCAACATGTTCGATGCTTCGCAGGGGCCAATCATACCACAAAATGGCTTCGATAGTGGTATTACAGCGGCGCTGGGCTGATATAGCGATTGCTGCAGCCGTGTGCATGGTTATGGCCAGCCTTGCACATGCTTGCCAGCACCCAGGTGAGGTCCGATGTGACAGGACTACATGCAACACACAGCTCACTTCGGCTGGTGACACGGCCGTCACTGACTCCCTCGCCATATCACATGCAGCCGCCATAGCTTGGGGCTCAGCAGCCCTGCCAATGTCCAACCAGCGTCACTCTGTGGTCATTTGGTCAAGGTTTGCATGTCTGCAAAGATGCTGCTGCTTTGTTTGTTGGCCCGCAGGACCACAGCTGGCTGTCATTGATGGCACGCAACCAGGCAACACGCTGGCAGCCCACTCAAGCGACGCATCAAGCCATACTGGGGCTTGGCGGTGGGTGGTGGACTCAACAACCCCATGGGAAATCAGCCAGCTAGCTGTGCAGACTCTGCAGTTGCCATGGGTGGAACCCAACGCCATTCGGAGTACAGAGGCCCTCCCCCCACCATTTTCATAGCTTTGAACCGTCGGCAGTACTACGGCGTGTAGGGTGTTGAACTTCAACAGGTGACCTGCAACTTTTCATGGGTGCAGGCCGAGAGGTTCATAGAGTATCTGTGCGCTTTTGCCCTGGCTGCTGCTGCTGCTGCTGCTGCTGCTTGTGCAGGCGCTTGCTGCAGGTCCGGTCGCCCACGTATGGACAGTACAACTCAATGCGGGGCCCCAGCAACCCCAAGCTTGGGTACAGCACGGGGCCTAGCCCTGCATCCTATGCATCTGATGTGAAGGTAGGGCCCCTCAAGCATTGAACTTTGCCAAGTGACTGAGTCCCTTGCTCGGCAAGAGACCAGGGCATTGAAAGTGATCTTGATCATGCTTCTCAGACTGGTTGAAATGCAGTGCGCCCCAGCAATGTTCCTTTCTACCACTGGTCAGCCTGACCTGCAGGCTGCAGCATGTAGCATGTAGCATGTACCTTGCTGCACCGGCAGTCGCTGTACTACGTTGAATGTACCATGCTGCATTTGAAGGCTTCGAGCCTCCATGGCCTCGTTCAAAGGCATGGTGAAAGAGTAGACCGAGCCAGCCACTACCCAAGGTCTCTGTGAACGGTCGTCATGCCCTTTGTTGCTGAGTCAGCACTGGGGACTCCTAGTAGTGCACAATGCACAACTCATGTCGCCGCCCTTCCTCAACAGTATAGCCATGGTGGATATAAACTCGTCGCGCCCCCCTTTCTGTTGCTTTGCTCAGGTCCGCTCTGAGCGCCCCTCGGTGGGTGTGTACCACAGAGAGAGCGACTGGTTCAACGCCAAGGGCGGCACCACAGTCGACAGCTGGGAGGGAGCCACATTCTCCTACAGGGCTGGCAGGTGGGCAGCCAGTGTCACACTGCAGCGTTGACATAAGGTTTTGCGGTGCAGGCTGGGAACCGCTCCGAAATTGTATGCCAGCTTGGACCCCAGGTGTCACAAGGTCCACGCCGTCTGCATGTATGATGGCTCAGTACTGCTACTGCTAACGTTAGTGTCAACACACTCAACTTAATGATTACAGCATTGGCAATCCATTGGTCAACGTTTTTACATCAGGTTTCAGACCACACAGGCTGATGGTGTTGCGCCGAACCGGTGTGCTGTCTGCTGTACTGGTGGCTGTACTGGTTGCTGCCTTGCAGGCGCCACACCTGAAGGAATGGCAATGAGGATCTGGTCAAGAGTGTGGCACAGCCTGTGCTGCAGCAAGGGCCTGTGCTGTATGCTCTCATTGAGCCTTACTGCTGATCACTGGGTTCTGATTTGTGGGCTGTCTCTACTGCACAGGACTGGATGCTACCAGCAGCGGGTGCAATTTGACTTTTCGATAGGTTGCAACTGTCACTTTTCTCTGAGCAAGCTTGCTGTAACTGCTACAAGCCAAGAAGGACTCATGTTGCAGCAGCGTCAGCCCACCATGCATGGTGGCGCCACCCAGGCAGTAGTGTGCCGTCACTGACAACTTCAGAGTTCAAAGCCCGAGGCATACTCAATGGTCACTTTACATGCTCAGCACTGCAGTTCGCAAGGCCACCGTCCCAGCCAGTCCAAATGCTCACAGGGGTCAAACACCATAGAAGCAGTTGATGCAGCTGGCCTCACTGGAACGCAGAGGGCTGTCAGCAGCAAAACATTGCAGCTGCTTGACGTGCAGCAGGCACCCGCTGCCATGTACACTTAACAGCCACGTACAGTGCAGCACAGTGGTACCTTCCAACCCAACCTTCCAGACACTTACAAATCATGCATGCTCTGGGCTGAGGTGCAATGATGAAAGGTTCTGCTGCAGGCTGCAGAGGTAGGTGAACCTCATATACGTTGTATAATTGAACGTTTCGATAGAATCCAGGTGCTTTGCCGTGCTTGGCCCACGCGGCTTGGCTCACGCAACTCCCTGAGTGTCACAGGACCCAATCGTTCACGTCATCAGAGTACATTCTTCTTCACTGTCATTCAATAAATTAAAGATTTGATCAATTCATCATTAGGAAAGGTACAAGCGTCACAGTATATACTGTTTCCGGCTCGCGGAGCCGGCGCGGGGCCAAACGCGCGGTTACCATGCTATGACCAATTTCCCAACGCGTCACCTGATGGAGTCGGCTTTGAAAGGCTATAATCAGGAAAGCATTCAGGACGACTGCACCTACGGCAGCAGTCGTGGTCAGAAAGTGTTGCAGGGACTGTTCAGGATAAGCTTGTAGGCTTACGAAGAACAGTAAAGCATATCAAAATGATTCAAACCGTTGTGCTGATCACAGGCTGTAGTGAAGGTGCGTCGAGTGGGATGCAGAGCAGTCCGTGCCGCTGCTGTTCCTATCGGCTGCATCACGCGGTCTCTTGAAGTTTGTTCATCTCCCTGTTCCAACATAAAAGTCTTACATGGTGCATCACCAACAATTGCTCCTATGCTTGCACTGAAAGTGCTGTGTTCTCACAAGGAAGCAACCATGCTGGCCTGCACAGGGAGGGAGCAGATGCCATGTCAACATGGCATCTTACTCATCACACCAACCTTCCTGCATATGCTGTCAGACCCAGTACAGCACCTCAACTGCCCCTCAAGTTGAGGGCCTCAACCCACTCATGTTACGTCCTGACCCCACCCAACTCGGCTTATTGACCTGCCCCCACCTGCAGGGGGCATCGGCTACTGCCTGGCCCAGCAGTTTGCTGCCAAGGGCTGCCGTGTGTTTGCGTCAGCGCGCAGGCTGTCAGCCATGCAGGGCATCAAGGGGGTGGCAGGTGTGGAGCTGCTGCCCCTGGACCTCAACAGCTCAAACAGCATCAGGGGGGCTGTGGCAGAGGTAGTCAGCAGGGCAGGACGCATCGACATCCTGGTGAGGAAACAGCACCCTGACAGCCAGTATGTGTCTGTTGGAAATATGTTGTGACAATGGAACTTCCATTATTATCCTCACGTCGGTGAGTTTCCATCCCCCATGCACTGTGTGTGTCAGGACATCAGGGGGTGCTGCCCAGCTTCGTATTTGAGAGCACGAGAGACAGGGCAAAACATAAGCCCATGGGTGTGACATGAACTTGTGTTGTAAATGCATCACCCTCATGGCGGCTGTGTCGATCACGTATGTGCAGGTGAACAACGCGGGTGTCGTGACGCTGGGTCCTGCCACTGAGGTGCCCATGGATGTTGCGCGGCAGTGCTTTGACGCAAACGTGTTTGGAATGCTGGAGCTCTGCCAGGTGAATATGCACACTCACAGTCCTTGCAGGCATCATGCATGTGTATGTTCAAAATTCGTGGGGACACATTCGCCGCACGTCATTGCTTGTGGACGGCTCATACACTTGGGTAACGGCGCTGTCTGGAAGACACATGCAAGTTACCTACTGCTGACACCTTGAACTTAGCTGCCGCATCTGTGCCAGGTGATCATCCCACACAGTCGTGGGGGGGGGGGGATGGTGGCAGGACATGGGCAGATGTAGCCAACAGTGTGCCTGGCCTCAGGCCTGTCAAAAGTCATTCAGCCAGCGTCCAGTCCTCAGCATCCGTTCTGTCGTGCAGCCCGATGCATGCAGCTGCTTGCTGTACTGCTTTAGTACCATCACCAATGTGATGGCATGCTGCCGCTCGTCGTTCTGCTGCTGCTGCTGCAGGCGGTGTTTCCGGTCATGGCCACCCAGGCAGCGGCAAGATCATCAACATTGGCAGCCTCACAGGCTTCCTGCCCCTACCCCTCAGGTGGGTGTATAGCGGGGCTGCCGTTAACACGTGTGGCTGTCTTGCCAAGACAGGCCGGACCTGGATGGCATTGCCAATGCCTTGAAGCTACAGTGAGCCGCTTGCGCCATTGCTGATGGCCAGCACCCTATTCACACACACTGGCATCACGCCCGATGAGCCAGCAGTTGCACACAGTAGCTCATCACATGAGACCTTCCGTTGAGTCATGTGTTGTGTCTGCTGGTGTTATGTCCTGTTACACTGCTGCTACCGTGTCTCTACCATGTTCAGGGGTGTGTATGCCGCCAGCAAGGCTGCAGTGATGCGTCTGACTGACAGCATGCGCCTGGAGTGTGGGCCCCTGGGCATCAAAGTCATGCTGGTCACTCCAGGCTTCATCGCAACCAACGCACGCAGCAACGCAAAGGTACGCAAGGGCAGCAGCAGCAGCAGCAGCAGCAGCAGCAGCAGCAGCAGCAGCAGCAGCAGCAGCAGCAGCAGCAGCAGCAGCAGCAGCAGCAGCAGGCGGCAGCAGCAGTAGCAGTAGCAGCAGCGGCGGCAGCAGCGGAGACAGCGACAGCGGTGGCAGCAGCAGCAGCAGCAGCACCTGCAGGCACGTAAACTGTGTCCCCTCCCCACCTGAACTTGTATCGTAAAGGCGGCGGCATCAGCAGCAGCGGTGGCGGCAGCATCAGCAGTGATAGTAACAACAGTCCCAGCAGCAGGAACAGCAGCAGCAGCAAAAGCAGCAGCAGCAGCAGCAGCGGCAGCAGTAGGCAACACGATTGTCATGAAATAAGTGCCTGACAATGCTATGTCACATTTTGCATGTGCAACAGCAGTGCGCCTCTCACAGTGTGCTGAAGGGCTTCGCACGCCTCCTGCAGCAGCCTGTGCCTGAGGCACTGTGACAGCACTGAAACATAATGGTGTCCACAGGCTCACCTACTTTACTGCTCAGCTTGATCTTGTACTGACACGTACTCGGACGGTTGAGTGACAGAACCTGCTGTTTACCTTCCCGTGGTTGTGCTGCTGCTGTGTGCATTGCAGTCCACAGCAGACACCTACGGCAGCACAGGAGGGGCCGTGACAACAGATGAGAGCATGTGGACGGGATGGTGAGTGGGGGTGAGGGGTCGAGGGCTTGTGGATTTTGCTTGCGGGTGGGTGGGTGGGTTGTGGGGGAGGGAGGGAAGAGGAGGGGGAGGGAGGGGGAGGGGTACTGCATGTCAGGTTGCCAGTGCGGTAAGCGGAAAAGGTTGCTGTGACAACTCTGCTGCACCCTGACATCGCCCAGCATGCTTGCACCAAGACACCTGCGGCAGTCAGGTGGACTGACAGGGGTTGTGTTACAGCTGCCAAGCCTTGACGGACTCGAGGGGCGCTACAGCAAATGCACATGCCAACGTATGACGGTCCTGCTGCTGCTGCTGCTGCTGCTGCTGCTGCTGCTGCTGCTGCTGCTGCTGCTGCTGCTGCTGCTGCTGCTGCTGCTGCTGCTGCTGCTGCTGCTGCTGCCGTTGTTCTGCTCCCTCCACCATCGCTGCTGCAGGTTTGATGTGCTGGAGGATGCCATGGGCAAGGTAGCAAAGCATGCAGTGCCTGCTGACAAGTACGCAGCAGCGATGGTGTCAGCTATACTTCAGCGCAAACTGCCAAGGTGGGTGAATGGGAACAGGGCACTGTATGGCATGCTAGTGTAACACCGACCTTCCAAGATACTGTTCAAGACTTGGTGTATAAAACCGCAAAATACTGTTCAAGACTTGGTGTATAAAACCGTCTGCAGCATTACACTCATTTTAAAGTGGTGTTGTGCAGCTAAGACCACACATGACTCTGATTGTTTGATCAGGGCTGAGTCCATGCCAGTTTGACCTGAGCCAATTTCTATAAGTGTAACTGTCAACATGAATTCTTTCACAGTACCATGCAATGACAAACCTGAACCCCCTGGTCCTGACGCCTGTGTGCGGTTTTGTGCTGTTGTTGTGCTGGCAGGTACTGGGTAGGCCCCTGTGCCGGGCTGGAGTGGCTGGTGCGCTACCTGCCCCTTTTCATGCAGGACTTGATCCTGTACCGCTCCCTGGGCCTGGCAAAGCTGGAGCCGGTGCTGCTGCACAACGCAAACGACCTGCACAGCCGGGCAACAGCTGATGATAAGCCTTGAGGGCAGTGTGGTTTCAGGGGAAAAATCAGGGCTGTTTGTGACAAACCGGGTGTCAACTTGACAGCCGGCCTGCGGTGCTATCTGCATGACTGCTGGGCAGCGAAACTGACCACTGCATTACTTGAGCAGGTTGACAAAACCGCTCATGTACTAAAGGGCACTGTGTTCTGTTCGGATGCTGGTGGCCTTCGGGGTCTGACCATCTGTCAGTATCCGGATTTGCTGCAAGGGGATCTGGGTTTGCCGCACCGCATGAATGGGTATTTGGCCTGGCAAACATGGGGTGCAGCTGGTTTGACCGTCAACCGATTCGAGGTCCTTGGTGTGTGTGGTTTGTAACAGCTCGAGCAGCCTTGGTGACTCGTGCACGTGGCGGTGACTCACCGCCTGTTGGACAGGGCTGTAAACCCCGGTCCCGTGAGGGTACTTGTTCCACCGAAGGGGCATGCGTGTTTGTAAGCATTCACTTGTGCACTGCATGGCACAGGTTTGTCACAGCGGGCATGAATTGGCCATGTGCAATGTTGGCGACTCCAGCCCTTCTGTTGTCCTGGCCACATGCCTGGGCCCTTTGCCCTCAGTTAGTTCTGTCATGCATCACTGACAGAGGCCCGGTCACCTGTGCATTGCATCTGGGTGAACACCCAAGATTAGGCAGATGGCCAGTCCAGGATGCCCACCATGATAACTTTGAGTAAGGGCATTGTCTGCATGTCTGTGCTGTGCAGCATTGAGTCCTGTTCAGGCTGCTACCAACAGGTAGTACCAGCAGGAATGCTGAGCACCTGCATACTGTATGCAATTGTGACCGTCATACACAGGCCTTGTACGTTCCAGCTGCAAAGCTGAAGCTGCCGCGACTGCAGGCGGTGGGGCCGAGGGGGGTGAGGGGAGGGGGGCAGGGGGCGCGGGGGGGGGGGGGGGGGGCTTTCAGCTTGAGTGTCCGGGGCTTGTTGACTGCTTGCCCATCGTGTGTAGTGCCCCTATGTAGTGTGTTGGCCCGGCTACCTAGGCCCATCCTGAAGTTCTCTACTTCACTCTGTACGCTAGCTCTGATATGAAGTGCGCCCTGGGCTCTTGCCGAATTTAGTAAACCTTAGCGGCTGTGCAAGTAGCAGCACAAGTATGACAAGTGACCAACTTGATCACATGGTAAAGTTTCCTTCCTAGGAGGCTCCATTTCGCCATCACTGTCTGGGTGTGTGCGGGTCAGCATGGTGTTCTCATTGTTGGGTTTTCTGAGTCTTATAGCTACACTGCAGCACTGCTCAGCCTTGGGCCCCAGCCGGGCCAGTGTCCACTTGTGTCCATGCCGTTGTAAGGTCACATGGCTTCATGCATGAACACCCTGATGCTGTGCACATAGTATGCATGTGGCATGCTTATCCCAGTCCATAGTGTGGATGTTGGTTAGCAAGCCTCAATGTATTGAGCATTAGCATGTTCCATAGTTATCACATGGGTGCTAGTATATGTGGTGATTAGACACTGACCTCATGCTGCGTGGATGTGTGTTGACAAACAAGCAAAGGGCTGGTGGACTTGAGATTGTGGCATGTTCCTGCCAGTGGCGGTCCGGCACACAGGGGTTCACTGAGTAGACCCCTTGTAGGTTAAAACCCATCACACATGATGAGGTGTTGCGTATTGCCTTTTGCCAGCACTGGGTACCTGGCAGCCTATCAGCAACTTGCTGATACTGAGTCGCTGTCATTGAATTCAGTGTGTGCCCTTGATGAGCGTGTACCGACTGGTGCACATCTCAGCCTGAGACACACATGCTGCGCCGCACTGCACGTGAGGGTGCTTACGCTTGACCCTGCCACCTAAACGTTTGGGTTAACCCACTGTGATACATCCAGCTCAGCAGTGTTTGTGACAGCATTCGCAGCTGCGCCCAACTAGGGGCGTTCCTTCCGAAGCCTGATTTGGGCTGCACCACTGTGATACCCAAGTTGGGGGCCACGGTCTTTGGAAGGATGTGAGGTCAACAGCATGGGGTCATTGAGCAGGTGCCGCCCCGCCCATGGTGAGCGCACCTGGCTTTGATGCTCTACTAGAGCAAGTAGTACTTGTAGTAGGGGACTGCAGGATGGTTGGCCACACTATGAAGCAAGCTGGCAGTACTACCGCCTTAACTGATCCCAGTGTCTGTACTCCCTACAAGGTAGTACCACTGAATAGCAGCTGTGTCTGTGGGACATGCATTGCAGGTAACAGCCTGCAAGGTTTGCTGTGACCCTAAGTATGTGTGACTTGACACCTTGCGGCTGAGTCACGAGTCTTGCCAACACATCCATGCGGTGTACAGGGAGCTATAACTGTTGCATGTGGCAGCCGATGTTGGTGTGGGTAGTGTTGGAGGCAAACTTTGTCTCCCAGGTGCAAGTTGTACATATATGTGTCTTCTCGTTCACTAATCCCAGCAAGTGGAGCATGCCACCCCACCATGGAGCCTCCAGTCAAATGCAGTGCACTTGAAGTATGTACACACAGCCTGAGTCAGATTACCAGTACTCTGCAACTTGCCATCGGATGCTTTTCCCTCTCTGGAGCTGGTCTGCTACAACACCACACCACCAAGAGCAACACTGCTGCAGTACATGCCATGACATGATGTTACCACATCAAACTACACCGAAGCTGCCTGCCAATGTCTCGTGCTGGTCCACACACGTCCCCTCAGTGCCAAGCACGTGTGTCATCCCTGCCATCAATCCTCAACCTCAATCTGTTCCTTTGGCCCCCAACATGAGGGTCCCTCCAGGGTAGACTGATAGACACATGTGGCGTCAGTGGGTCGCCGGGGCCAGCACACACCTGCAAACACACATAACATGCAGGCAAGATGTTCGAACATGGAACCTCAGTGCTGGTTGACCGGGCGTGGTGGTGTGGTATCACCCTTGACCATCTTGATTGTTTGGCTACGCCCATCCAACAACGTTGACCCTCTTCACCTGCATGCATGCAGGCTGGGTGCACCAACTGCAAGCTGCTTCTGGTGCGCACGGTCAGCATGCTGCAAGTCTCACTGTGTCTTTAGTCGCATGTGGGGCTGGATACGCTGCACAGGAGCAATTCCTGCCCTCAACAGCATGCTGCCAGCCATTGAATGGTCTTCTGGTACCGCCAAGCTGCCACCAGCTGCCCCTCTGTATGGAGGTATGGCACCTCTGCCCCCCCCATCTCGCAGCTGCTGGCTGACAGGCTGGCAGGAGCACTGCCTGGCAGGCTGCACTGTGCTGCATACAGCCCAGCCCAGCCTTGCCCTCCTCCTGAACGGTTCCGGCACCAGCCTCCTTCACAGGGTCAGGTCAAACTGCCAGCAGGCGGCTTGGAGCTGTTGAGGCTGATGAGACTTGCCATGCAGCAGTGCAGCTGACGGGGCTTCAGGGCTTGTGATGCTTCCTGGTGACACATGACAGGCACAGCAGCACAGACAGCATCAAGTCAGCACACTGAAGGACTGGCCCTAGTGATGGTGCGCAGGACATGTGTACACAGCACCTGAGCCACACATTGATGCCACACATCGGCATCGTGGAGGACAGAGGACTAGAATTTTGTGATGTGAGGAAACGTGTTTGTTTTTCCGAGTGGCACCATCACAGATGTTGTTGAGACCCAAGGTCACACTGACTGTTGCAGGGTGTTTATCCACTCTGCCCATGCAGACTCCCCCAGCAGTGTTTGCTCTGTCAAAGTATACTGGCACTCCATCCGAGAGCCTTTTGTTGCAGTTTACGTCTTCTTTTTTCAACCTTCCATCCATCACCGGCACACGCCATCGCGCCAACTAAATCCCAGGAGTCACAGTTGCGCGCAGCACAGGAGACGTCATTACGCTGTATCGGACCTATATACTACATCTACTACACAGGTGCGGTTGATGAGTCCCATGCTGCACGTTTGCCAGACAGTGCGTCATGTAGTGCAGCAAGCAGGACGGTGGCTTGTTGGGGCTTTCGATGAGCTTTTTTTGTTCGATATGACGTCTTACACACTGGTTTTGCCTCATGCGTGCTTTGGTTCTCACCACGCCTTCTGCTGCTGCTGCCCGCCGCAACCATCACATGACCGGTGTTGCTGCTGATGCTCCAGGTAGCCCAGTCAGGCAGTTAAAGCAGCCAGCGGTCTGTCACGTCTGCAGAAGGTGAGTAACAAACAGATGCTGTGCATGTGTAGGGCCGGAGTTCCCCTACAGTTCACTTGGCAGTCAGTAAAATGCTTTGCCTGGCTACTTGCTGCAGCAGCTGAGCATGATGATTGACCGTGCAGCAGCTGCATACAGTAAACGCACTGCAGTATAGCAGCTACGATAGCTCATGCTTTTGAGTCGGGCTGACCTGCAGGGAGGTTTGACTGCAGCAGCAGCAGCAGTACATCGGTTGCATGGGTCAGTGGTTACACGCAGCCCGTCTGCCAGTCAACAGCGCTACCCAAAGGCCAGCAACCTCGATCTTCCAACCAGCCATCTGACTGCAATGCACTGCAGCACTTGTATGCCCGTGTATGTTGTGGTTGCAGACCACCACTCCAAGTCAACTCAAGTATGCCCCCTCCTGCATGCTGCTGCTTCCTTGCCCTACAGGGTTTGTCATTGGGGTTCCACAATAGAGGGGCTACCATGGCCTCACAGCAGCAGGAGCAGCAACCCTCCCAGGGCCTCAGCTCCCACCCCCTAGACAGCCCCTTGCTCACATCTTGGGAGAACTCCCCAGCCTCCTCAGACTGTGACTCCCCAAGGCTCACTACTGTCAGCCCCCGGAAGCTGTCACCCCCACCATCCCCACCCACCCACTACCTTGCTGAGGTGGTTGCCATCCTGGCAGCAGAGGGGCTGCAGTCACGGCCCCTGCCAACCACCCTGCCTGAAGGTTCCACCCCCTTCAGGACGTTCCAGTTTGCACCCCTACAACCCAGCCCACCTAGCAATGAGCCTGCTGCTGCTCCCCACAGCTTCAGCAACCAGATTAGCAGCAACAGCATCAGCAGCGGCAGCAGCAGCATAAAGCCTGCTGCTGTTGTTCGCCGCTTCAGCAGCAGCAGCAACCTGACTTGCAGCATGAGCAGTGGTGGCAGCAGTGGTGGCAGTAGCAGGATCGACCTCCTCCCGCCCCGCCCCAGCTTAGCCGGCAGCATCAACGAGCGCCGCAGCCGCCGCAGCAGCAGCACCAAGGGCAGCAGCAGCAGCAGCAGCAGCAGCAGCAGCGCATTCAGCAGCCGCCATGGCAGCAGCAGTGTGGGCAGTAGCCGCCGCGGCACCCTGGGTGGCGCACTGGGTGTCCCCAACCTCATCTCCACCCGCAAGACCAAGACCTCTGCACTGCAAGGCAGCAACGGTGCTCTGGTCGCGACCAGCATGCAGACCAAGAGGCCCCCAGTGCAGGACAACAAGGCAGTGTGGGGCATGCTAGACATGCACACCCCTCTGCCAGCGGCTGGGAACCTCAACTTACGCCAGTGGTTCTCCATAGGCGTAGCCGATTACTTGCTCACAATGCCCCGAGTAAGCCCCTCCCTGGAGGCTGCAGCTGACACCCCCAGCCCCACCCCCACCCTGCATCTGGGCCCCCCCGCAGGGCAGTGCAGCCAGGCAGTGGGTGAGGTGTTCACAGTGGGCCCCACCCTAGAGGCTGCAACTCACAGCTTGAGCGACGGGGAGGGGTCAGCCTTGGAGACAGCACCCTTTGAGATCACACACAGCGCAGTGGGGGGTGCCTCATGGGACTCAGGCTCGGACTCAGAGCAGGAGGCCGCACAGCGCACAGCACAGCGTGCACTGTGGGCCAACCCAGACCTGATGTTCGCAAAGGCGCTGAAGTGCTTGCAGAGCATCGAGCAGGAGGTGAGAAGGGGAAGGGGTGTGGGTGGGGTGTGGGTGGGTGGGCGGAGGGGGGGGGGGCAGCAGCAGCGACAAGTCCAACAGCAAGGCCAAGGTCATGGGCAAGGACCCCAGGAGCAGCAAGAAGGGCAGCAAGGCTTTCAAGCAGAGCCGGGCAGCAGCAGGCAAGGCCTCTGCTGCGCAGTGTGTGCTCCTGGCCAGCCTGGCCACACTGGGCCTCATCTTCTCCTGCAGCGTTGGCTGCATGGTGGCAGCACACGCCACAGCTGCTGCTGCAAGCGGCATCAAGCTGCTGCAAGCGGCATCACAACCCCCACTGCGTTTGCCTTCAGCAGCAGCAGCAGCCCTGTGGCTACCCCCTACAGCATCCCCACCGCCCTGACCCCAGCAGCAGGCACCTACAGGTACAGCAACCACGCGGTGCTGCTACAGACTGGTGACACTGCAGCCAGCAGCGGTGTGTTTGACACACACAGCGCCCAGCAGCAGCAGCAATGCGGCTTGCAGCGCCCCCCTGTTGCTGCTGCTGCTGTGTGCCCGTCCTTCCTCACCCTCCTGCTGGCCTTGTGCCCTGCTGGTGAGACACACTGCCAGCACGACAAGCACAGCACCAGCAGCTGCAGCAGCAGCAGCAGCAGCACAAGCCTGGCTTGGTGGCAACAGACACAGCAGCAGCAGCAACAGCTGCTGGTTGTTGCTGTTGTTCAGGGTTCAGACCTGACAGCTCAGCGTCTGTGCAACCACACACAGTCCTTGTTTGTTGCAGCCAGCAGCAGCAGCAGCAGCAGCAGCAGCAGCAAGGGCTCCACACAGCTCAGCAGCAGCGACACAGCTCCCCTCTCCTCACAGCAGGCAGCAATGGCTGGGGTGGGCCCTGCACCTCCCTACCTTGCGGGAGCCGCTGGAAAGGACTGGATCTTCTGTTGTGGGCGCTGAAGTGCTGCAGAGCAAAGGCGCTGAAGTGCTTGCAGAGCATCGAGCAGGAGGTGAGAAGGGGAAGGGGTGTGGGTGGGGTGTGTGTGGGTGGGCGCCGTGGCTTTCTGCTGTGCTGGCACCTGCCAGCCAACACATGCCGGACTTGATACAAGCAGCTTTAGTTGAAGCTGCTGCTGTGCATACTGCCCATAGTCGCCTGGTCGACTGGCCTAGTTTGGGGTGTTGCGTTGGTTTCACAGTTGGCGGCTGTGCTGCGCGTTTGAGACGGCGATATGATGGCTTGACTCTGGTTTGGTATGTAGGCCAGTCATGAATGTTGAGAAGTGTCGAGGCTGTCGGTGCTGTCCTTGTTTTGCGATTGCAGCAGTGCACTGGCACACCAGCATAACAATGGTGCGTGCCGGCTGCTAAAGTAGTGTGGGTTTTCTTGGCGTGGGACTTACCCCTGCACACTCTGCAGTGTGCTTCTGTATAGCGAGTGGGGTGCAGCAGTGGTGATCTTTGAGGTGGAGAACTGAGAAAGCGAGCAAAGGAGGTGTGTGGTTTGCCAAGGTGGGCTGAATTAGCGCCAAGCATGCAAGTTGTTTGCAACCCATGGTGGGTTTGCTTGGCTGTATTGGGGGCTTTGTGGGTAGCTGCCTGCAGCTAGGGGGGCAGGGTAAAATCGCGATGCATGCGGGGAGGACTTCCTGTGTGTTCCTGCACGCCGGCAGCGTGTTATGGTTGGAAGTGGGGGTCCAGTGGTCCCACAGGTGCAAACCTGTGCCCATGAAATGAGCTCTGACAAGCAAGGCATGTATGTTGGGCAGGCGCCTTGCCCTGCCTTGCTTCACGCGGTGAGTGTGAAGTGTGAGTGACAGGGTTTGGGCCCTACCTTGAACCCTATGCACCATCCACAGGGCATGGCCAATGGATTGCGGTGTTTGTTTGGTATGTTGTGCTGTGGTCTGGGTTGCAGTGTTTAGAATCTTGCGTCAATTGTTGTGACCTTTAGCGGACTGTCCAAGTGATACGAGCATCATGTTACGTGCATAGCATCATGTTGGATGGGTGCCTGTGGCGGTACACGCCATAGATCGTGTGAGCCTCACATGCGGGGATTGCGCTGGCAGCAAGTTGGGGCTTTCACATCACTGCGCAATGATGTGCATATGTGGGGGTGGTTTTTCTTGCCACTCAGCATGGCTTGCTGTCCTGGCATATGTGGGGAATGCCAGCGACGGCTTGTGAAAAGTGGGCGCATCTTGCCACTGCGTTGAGGCCTCAGGCAGTGCTGCAATACACATGTGTGATGCATCAATTCAGATGTTTCAAGTTTGTTCAACAAGGCCCAACTGCTGTGGGTTACTTGATTGGGTGGTGGTGGTGCCGGGCTTGTTGTTTACACGCAAGAGCATGGCAGTCACTGTAAAGGTTGGCACGAAGTGTGGATAGGGCATACCCACGTTACTTGGCATTGCCGCACGCAGTTCAAGGGATGCACATGTACGTCACGCAATGGATATATTAATCGAAGTTTGCATACTGCCGACTTGCTTTTGCTCTGCCAAATTTGGAGCATAGTGTGCATGTCGTTGGCTTGTTGCCAATATGTGGTACATGCATAAGCACGCACTGGCTGGGCAACCACAGGCCTAGGTCACATGTGCTTTGGCTGGCTGTTTTTACATCTTACGCTTGGGCTATTGCACTTGTGCCAGGGCGTGTTGTTGCCCCTTTGCTGCTGGCAGCATGGTGTGTGTGGCGTGTTGGACGCAACCATTGACCAAACCTGCTGCAGGGCGCCAATGGCCAACTGCTGCTTCCTTACGTGTGGCGTTGTTGGCACGCTGTGCTCTGTCGGGGGTGAGCATGCAGCTGCTTGCACATGACCATAATTGGAGAGCAGTGCTTCTTGAGGCTGGTTTTTTGGCCAGAGGAGGTTGTTGCTGGCGGCAGGGTGTTAGGGTTGTGGGTTGAGGCACAAACATCCAACGGCTTGCTTGCAAATGCAGCAACTGCACAGCAGCACATGCGAAGCTCAGGCCCACCAAGGTCCTTGAGCTTTGCGTGATTAGTCAATTGAACACACTGTTTCATGTGTGTATCCCCATGAGGTGTTGCTGTTGTGAACAGACAAAGCTTTCTATTTGTAGTGTTGTGTGTGGAAGCACCACGGTGCTCAACTCTTGCCTGCAGCGTTTGGCAGGCCTACCTAGGTCCTCAGCCTTCGCTGTGCTGTGCCAAATGTTGTGATACTCAGTGGGCTGGGACATAAGGACGATCGTCACAGCCTCCCAAAACAAAATGCGGTCTCAGCTGAGAGCTGCACGGTAGTCATGTTGTGCGCTCGCATCTATTGCATCCTAAATTGGTACCACTGTGTCCAATCTGCGCAGGCTAGCCTGTGTGTGTGCGTTGGGCGGGGTTTGGTGCCGCACTGGGTTTGAGGCCTGATAATGTGGGAACTTGACACCTGCACCAACCCTCAGGTTATCGCCATCTAACCATAACCTCTTTCACCGCAGGCAGTGCGTACCACATGTGAGGTTGTGTGAGATCTTGTGTAGTGTTGGGTGTGTCATCTGTGTGTTGACGCTTCTCTGGAGGGTGTTGTGGCTTGCCATTGCCGTGTGCAAGAGGCTTGTGGATGGTATTTGTTTCCTGAGCATAAGCAGCTGCATGCCTATGAGCATGCACTCTGCACAGGAGCGGCAGCAGTGCTCCTTTGTTACGGCAGTGGAGTGGGGCGAGTGTGCGTAAAAGGACCATGTGCCAGGATAAAATTGCCCTCCTGTGTCTATGCAAGGTCTTCCCAGGGTGGTGTAAGCAGGCCGTGTTGTCGATAGGTGGGAATACCCAGTAGTGCACGCCAAGTGCGTACTGGCAGAGGAACTAGGAATAAGTGTTGTTTCACATAAGGGACTGGCGCTGCCTTGGCGCCTACAGCTGTGCAAGACTGATCAGTGTGCTACCAGCATTGCTGGTGGCGTCTTGGGTGCGTCACAGCTCGATGCTATTGTGGTGGTTGTGCTGTGAGAGGGTGCCGGGCTGAGGGTGATAAGGCTTCCATGGGGATTTTGTCACGGCCACGTTGGGTTCCAACAAGTCTTGTGAATGATAGGTGGCCTGCTCCCCGTGCATGTGTTGTACTGCAGCTGCTGCAGAATGCACAAGGCTCTTCACCCTCATCCACCTACGCATGCAGCTGACCGTGCAGCAGCAATGAGTGCGTCCAAGTGCCACTCAATACACATCAATCATGCCAGTCCATCATTTGCCGTACACGTGCACTACAGCGGCCGCGTCAGGGTCGTATCGTGTTTTAGCTTGTCACATATTGGAGTGGTGCGGGAGTCAAATGAGCCATCCATGGACATGTCCGACTTTGTCTTTGGTTCTCGCTAGGTAGGATAGCCAACAATGCATGCCGTGTTGGTGTGTCTCTGTGGAAGATTCATGCCACACTGACCATGTGAGTACGGCTTGCTCTTGTTCTTTGAGGTACGCGGCACAGCAAGCGTGCGTGCCTTTTCTGCATCGAATTGCCCATTGATAAAGGCGCCGTCTGTCGGTTGCTGCAGCTGTGGGCACGGTCTCATGTGCAGGTGTATGTGTAGACCGCCTCTCTTTTTAAAAGCTCCCTAGCTGTCCTGACCTCTGATGGTCCCCAGTTTGTCCACATGTCAGCACAGGTTGGTTTTGCATAGTGGACGACATGCATGGGGCATTGTTAAGCCCTGCCTGCCACCTGTCAGAGCTGTTGGCAGGCTTTAAACCCTTGACAGGGCACCGAGTTGGTGACACCACACGTAGTTTGGCTTGCTCTTGTGATTGTATGCTGCATATCCTGCAAGGTGTGCTGCTGCAGATGCACATACTGCCCATGTTTTGTTGTGGTGCCTGGCTCTGTAGTGGTGGTGGATTTCTGTGGCTATGAGGGACAAGTACCGCTCTGTGAGAAGCTGTGGCTGTAGGTTGACAGCACACTCGCTGATGTTTAGAAAGCTGCAACACCCACACACTTGATAGCGGTGGTCCTGCTCTCCGTCTTCTGCTCTCAAAGTTTGTTGGATGGTCAACGTATGCTGCTTCCATTGTTTGATCACCTTCACTGGCGGCAATGGCTGTTCCATCAAGGAGTTGGTGGTTTGCCGCGGCGGTTGTCAGTAGTTTGTGAGTCATAGTGTGCAGCACGCTTGACGGCTGATGTGCTCAGCTGGCTGCAAGAGGTAGTCCTGGCGAGCTGGAAATTATCAGTGGGGCCTACTGCTGAGCGCAGGTGGCTTCTACCCAGCCTATTTCATTCATGATTTGTTTGGATGTGTGCTTCACCACGCGTGCTGCGCCGCGTCCCGATCTTGCAACGCATGTGTGTTCCAGACGTGAGTGGCGATTGACAGTGTAACGGCAAATTGAAGTTGGTGCTGCGCTAGTGTGCTGAATGCATACTTGGCCTTCGCCGCACACGCCTAACTTGCCCTTGCATCTATGTCTACCCCAGGTGTCGATGGGAGCATGCTGACAGTACACACCAGTCACAAGCGGAACAGTCTTTGGACTGCTGCTATGCCGAACCAGGCTGCGTCAACATTGCACAAAGGCCAAACCACGCATGTCCTCAACCAGCAAAACTAAAAGGAGGGAAGGGGAGATGGAACTGCCGCTGCATATGCTGCCACTGTGCTGTCATTCCCTCATTACTGGATACTTTCACCACATAGTGGTACTCTCCAGACCTAGTTAACTGCCGAAGCCGAAGCTTGGTATCACCACGCGAAGCCGAAGCTTGGTATCACCAAAACTGGTGCTTGGACACGCCTGCCCGCAACCATCAAAGCTTGTTTGCTTCGATGCTCTGTAACAAGTGCTAGCAGTTGCAACTGCCAGCACTACTGAGCTGCAGCTCTTAGCTTGTCCATCAGCTCAGGCACTTGGTTGAGAGGGTTGCGCTCATCCGTGCTGCATGAAACACCACAGCGATGGAGAGCAGCGGCAGTGAGTACTAGTCAGCAGTGCAAGCAGCAAGACACGCCAGTCACAAAAGCTGCAGAAAGTGGCATGCGGGCCATCCAGTACAGCCAACCTTTTACAATCATATCCGATTCATTGCAGTGCCTGCAGGAGCACTCCTACTCGCTGACTGCAACAGCACAGGTTGCCAGATGTGTGCCACGACCCTCCCAAAAGACGCCACGTTGCTGTCTGCTTGTACTGATGCATACAGCTGCGCATGTGAGCAAGGCATTGATGACGTGATAGCGAAGCATGACTGTGAGGCAGCCGTTCCGCATCTACCAGAACACACTCCCTGTCACAGCCCCAGAAAACACTCACCAGGCAAGGTCAAATGGCGTGTTGCCGTTGCTATTCTTGGCTGCCCCATTGGCCCCGCTGTTCAGCAGCAGGTCCACCTGTGCCGCACAATAAAGCAGGCACCGCGTTGTGAATGCAGCGTGATGATAACTGCTCCAGTTGTCGGACGCAGTGGCTGATGGCCCGCCAAGGCTAGTCAGCCGCCACAGGCAAAATCCGCAGGACAAATGTAGCTGCTTGTCGGATGTGTTGCAGCACTTTGGATATCAAACTGCGCACAGTGTCAGTCGACTGACACTGTGCACACCTGGAGTGGCAAACAGCCTTTGCTCCATGAACATCACTTGGCGTGATAGATGCTTGATCGCAGCCGCTCCCTGCTGTTCTGTCCGGCTGAGCAATGCTGCTCTAGGCCTCTACAATGAGCGCAACTGAATCAGCCAACAGCCTGTGCCGCGCACAGGCTGTTGGCGCAATATCACTATGCATTGCGTCGCAGCTCCTTCCTTTCCTCACCAGCAGTGGGCGGCCATAGCCAGCAGCATAGTGCAGTGGGGTGTTGCCCTTGCTGTCCGCTGACTCCAGCTTAGCCCCCTCTTCCAACAGCATCTTCGCAATCTCAAGGTGGTTGAAGCCGCAAGCATAGTGCAGAGGTGTACGCTGCTCAGCATCACCAGCATTTACATCCTGCAGGCGTCAACAGCGGCAACATCAGAACCAGCAGCAGTGTCAGCACTGACTCAGCCAGCGACAGCAACACATATTGGTTTATGGGTATGTGGCGCGTGACAAACCCTCTGCCGGCCGACCGTCCACGTGTGCGCTACAACGCGGCTGTCCCAGCCGCCCACAAACCTGGGCAGCTGCTGCAGCCTTCAACGAGCAAGCAGGTCCCTGCATCAGTTCCTGCCCCTGCAGCACCCAACCCCCCACGTTTGCCGGTGTAGTGCGAGCAAAATTGCCTTTTGACGGCTGCGACATCCCTCCCGCACAAAGTTGACGAAGATCCTTACGCACTCCCCTAGACACGCATGGATGAGAGCGTTAAGATGCAGCATGTCCACGATTGCAAGCAACCAAACAACGCTGGTAACCTGTAGATCCAGTAGATACCCCGGTCGCACCTTGCCGAATGCAATGAAGTCCTCAACTGCCTCAAGGTCTCCATACTTTGCTGCATCAAACAGGTTGTCAATCTCAGGCACATCAGCAGCCGGCGGCCTTTGGGCCCCAGCAGCGGCGGCAGCAGCAGCAGCCCCTGGGGGTGGCACCTGCACCTGCACATCGCCCAGGCGCTCTCCAAGCTTGGCCAGCACCTGAAGTGGCCAGCGACAGCAGCAACACATTTTCGCCTGCCAACACGAAAGCTAACAGATGGCCATGATGAATGTACCCAGGTTGCATTGTAGTCTCCTCATAGATCGGCCCCACCATGTGGATGTGTCAGAGGTCAGAAGTGGGGCCCATCCTTCGCGCACAGGACAGCACATGCACCCTTGGCTCAAGAGGGAATGCTCAAATATTGTGGCTGTGGCTGCGGCTGTGAACAAGCACTCTCAGTGTACCAGAGAGGGAGGATGGCATAGTACATGTCAGCGCATGCTTTTGTGGGCCACATGATTGGACGCAGCCCTGTCAATTGGCCATACATGCGCGCGCGAGCGACCACGCAACCCTTGCTATTGGCACATCGACGGCCCAGCTGCTACTGACCTTTGGGTCGTTCATGTACTTCATCAAGGCACCCATGCCGCCCGCCTGAATCTCCTGGAACATCTGCTTGAATTCTGGGTCATCCCGCAGTGATGCCATGCGCTGTTGGACCTGCTGGTTCTGCATGTAGGCCTGCGACACAGTCAAGCAGCAGCACCAATGCAGCAGCAGCAGCACCAGCACGTGCCGCGGCAGTAGCGCAAGCTCCAAGCAGCTGGCATAGCAAGGAGGCAGTGGGCGGTCAGAAAACAACATCAACGACACCCCGGTTCACAAGGCCACCTGTGGACTGACGGAGGCTGCTGCACCAACCTTTTACAGCTTAGAGGCCTAGTGGCCTCTGCCCTATTGCCTGCTGCTGCCACACCCACCTGCATCTCTGCCATCTGCTGCTGCACCTCAGGCCTGGACATCGCCTCCTGCATCTGCTTCATCTGTGCAGCAACAGCGGGGTCCTGCAACAGGCCAGAACACGCACAGACACCTTGGGCTGCGGATATCGGGCTTCTACGAGGGTATTGCACAAGCTGGTGCTCTGCCATCCCTTGTCAGCCCAAATGCACACACCAGCATATGCAGTGTATCCATGCATGTGCTGCCTGAACTCACCTGCATGGCCTGCGCCATCTGTGCCTTCATAGCATCAGGCATGTCTGCAGCACGCACTGTCACACGCCTCAGGCTGATACGGGGGCATTTGGAGGTGGACTTGAAAGCGCCCCTGACGTTGGTGCTGCTGCTGTACTGCAACATGTTGTTCTGATTGCTCCTATGCACCTCGGTTGATAGAATTCACTTTATTGTGATAGTAATGATCAATTACAAAGGGGGGCAAAGCAGATCGCCAGTCACTCGCGAAATTGTTATTCTTGTATTGTCCTGCCAGAAAACTTTTGCGAACTTGCCTGGATTGGACGCAGAAACCCATATACTTTCATACAAACTTTGTTTTGAACCATCCTTCACGACGGCGGCCTCAATCGTGGAAGAAAACTATGATGCCACCTTCCGCACCTTCCGCACCTTCCGCACCTTCCGCACCTTCCACCTTCCGCACCTTCCGCACCTTCCGCACCTTCCGCACCTTCCGCACCTTCCGCACCTTCCACCTTCCGCCACCTTCATCGCATTGTTCTATTTAAGGATAGAACCTTGCTGCTGCTGTTGTCTATCCAGCGTTTAAGTGTTTTTGATGCTATTGAGAATTGACATTGCTTCATTGATGAGTTCTATAGCACGATTGATTTTTGCCTGTGTTGTGTCTTCTTTCGCAACATCTTCTTCTTCTACGGCAACATCTTCTTCTACGGCAACATCTTCTTCTACGGCAACATCATCATCTTCTACGGCAACTGGTGGTTCATCTCTCACGAGGTTGTAGTTCAATTGCTGCCTCAAATCGCTCTGTCCCATTTGTCTTGCTCTTAATTTTCTTGCTTCATTGGTGGGGTTGGTCTTGTTGAAATGTTCGGTGAAAAGATGTCGTAGGTCAGTAGAACCTGCGGTGTCAGTATCGCTTACTTCCAGTTCGGCAGAAGGGATGATTGACTTGAAAGCCTTTAAAACCAATTTGCTAAAGTTTTTTTGTTGAAAGAAGTTGTCCCCATTCGCCATCTTTGTTGTTGCGACATAGATGTTAAATATTTCAGCAAGTTTAGGGAATTCCTTTGAGAGATGGATACGATAAGTTCCCATTTTCCTACTATTCTTGAATGAATGAATGACAAGTTCAACATCCCTACTCTTTTTAGGTTTCTTTGTTCGGTTATTGATAATAATGTAGTTGCCCCTTTTATCGTTGTTTCTCTCTGCGTCTTTAGCATTTTCAACTGGTTTCCAATCTTCTGCTGTTGGGTGTGGGTCATCATTGAAATACACCTTGAGACTGCCCCAATCAAGACGGCGTGGTGGGTGGAGTGTGTATATAGCAGTAATCAACCAATTTTTAAGGATGTCCTTTGTTTGTTTGCTTGGAATTCTTGCTTCAAACACATTTTTCACCCATTTGTCCCTTGCTGTGATAATATCATTCCAATTAATATTTGCGATGCGTTGTTTAGGGATATTTTTGTCTGCTTGTTCTGTTGCCTTATCACGATTTGTTTTCATTTCTTCTCTGTAAAGTTCATCTGCCTGTTGTTTATTACAATGGTTAAGGATTGTAGCAATAGTAGAGAAGTATGTTTTGCGTGTGTTAAACTTTGAATATGTATCATTGAGATATTTGATGGTTTTTTCATAATCACGCAAGGCAGATGGGATGTCGTCATTGCGAGTTGCGACTTTGTGATTGTTGGGTTGTTTAGCGATAATTCCAATCTTGCTCTTCCACGATGGTTCATTGGAAGTAATAACATTTTTCCCTTTAAGGTAGTTGAAAACCTCATCGGCAGTGTAGTTTTTCTTGAGGGGCATTTTGGATATATGTATTATATATGGATATATTCTTTATATATATTCAATTTTTATTTTTTGGTGCGTAAATAGAGTAAGAAAAAGATATTACAATTACTCGGCATTGTCAGTATCAGTCTTGTTTTCTTTCTCAATCTCTTCCTTGATAAACATTGCTGTTTCCATAACATCGTCCCAAATCCTTTCATCATCCCATCCACCCTCATTCTTCAATCTGTCAAACACCTCATCAATAATTTCCTCTTGTTCGTCTGTAAGGTTCTCCCAATCTTTATACAACATCATTTTGATGTGTCCTTTTTCATATACAATTGGAGTAAAACTTTCATCAATATAGTCGTTGAGCCTCTTAATTTTTCTATTACGAATATCAATATCATCGTCCTTCTTGTTGAGTGTGAGTGTCATATCATTAACAATCTTCTTATAATCTTCAATAATATTCTCAAGACATACTATGGTCTTCTTGTATTCCTCAATCTCCTTTTGGACTTCCATTGGGATATTGTTGTTCTCCATTGTTTATGTTGTTGTTTAAAAGATAAGTTCTTTAAGTCTATATTTGTTTCAATTTTTTTTTCTTTATCATCACCAAGATAAAAAATAATTGAGTAAATATTTCAATATTTAAAGTTGATTGAGTAAGAAAAAGAATATTTATCCATCTATATTCAAGTCCAACTCCTTCAACTTGTCAAAGTCGTCCCCAATCATTTTTTTTTAAGTTGATGTAAAAGAAAGAAAGAAAAAGTGAATGGGCCAGTAATGCTCTTTCAAACTATCAATCAGCGATTACACCGATGACAGAGTGGAGCAGCAATACAGCCTCTTGGGCTTCAAATGCTAATATGTTTAGGTATTCAACAGCCCAATTTGGTAATCCACCACCTGTCAGTGCCTTCACACAGTGTAATTTAATCATTGGCAACCCTACACTGAACCCAAGTGATGCTTTCTCCTCTTGTCTTTATGTTGCAGGACAGAACAAGTCTGGTTATGCCTTGTGCGTTCAAGCCAGCAACTTAAACAAACTGTTTTATGACAATTTTGGATTATATCATATTTGTCTTACAGCAGCATCAGGGATAGGATTTGGTAATACTACATTCTATTCTTATGGTGGCACAATGTGTAATAATACCTACACACTGGGTTTTAAGACGACTTCGCAATCATTTTCAAATACAGCAGAAATTACAGTTCAAGGCAACCCAGATTATTCAGGGACTATAATTTTGTCTTCAAGGAAGGCTGGAAAATCAAATCCTGCTGATGAAGTGATGATTGAAAGAATGCGTATTGCAGGTGGGACTGGGTTTGTAGGGATTGGGACATCATCCCCTGCTT
Organism: Desmodesmus armatus; assembly: GCA_007449985.2. Lineage (NCBI taxonomy): Eukaryota > Viridiplantae > Chlorophyta > Chlorophyceae > Sphaeropleales > Scenedesmaceae > Desmodesmus > Desmodesmus armatus. The sequence continues at coordinate 97,273 of VIIQ02000207.1, forward strand.
ATACACTTGATGTATCAGGTAGTGTTGGTATGACAGGGCAACTCCAAATACAAAACGGCGACCCTACCATCACCTTGAGGGACACCAACGGAAGGACTGGGTATATCCATATGAACGACAGTATTATGTATTTCTTGAGTGGGTCAAACAATTCACCGTATAATAGTTGGGCGCAAGTCAATGGAAAGTGGCCTATGAGGATTGACACAGCGAATAGTTTTGTTGAGATGGGTAATATATCAGTTGGGAGAATAAGCGATTATGGTGATGGTTGGGGAGCAGTTGCGAATAGTAGCAGGTTGAGTGCTGGAAACTATGCTTTACTTCAAAACACTGATGGTATGACATTATTGAATGCTTCAGCAGGTCAAAGGATAGAGTTTAGGCAGGGCAACGCCATACAAGCATAAATTGAAACAAATGGTAGGTTTATTATTGAAGGTGGAACGGAGGGAGGTTTATATGTGGGTGGCTACACAGCATTCAACGCTGGAACATATACATTTGTAGCGGCCAATCAAGGGTGGGGTCAATCATCAGGGAACGCAGCGTATAGTATCCAAGCAACAAATAGGATTGTGTGTAGTGAGTTGAATGTCATTAGTGATGAGCGTGTTAAAAAGGACATCAAAGACCTTGATGATGACTATTGCCTTTCAGCAATCACACAACTCAAACAAAAGGGTTATAAAAAGTATGATGAAGATAATGTTAAACTGGGTTTTGTAGCACAAGATGTAGAGCAAATACTACCGACTTGTGTGTATAGAAAGGCACACAAAGTTAAAAAAAGGAAAGCATAAAGACGGCAGGGACATAGTTGATGAAGATATTGAAGACTTTAGGTGTATGGACTACACGCAACTCATTCCAATCTTGACTGGTGCTGTAAAATCACTCAACAAGAAGATTGAAGGAATGGAAAAAGAAATAGCACAACTCAAAAAGAAATAGGCACTTCTACATCAACTCTAACATTGTCGGTTTTCTGTAATGGTACAACCTCTACTTCACACTCACAACTAAAACACCAGCACCACCAAGTCATCAAGTTCATCCCGTGTGGAGAGTACCGCTCAGCGGTGAAAGTATCCACTTGTAACAACCTCCCCCCTCCCCCAAAAAAATAAAAAATAAAAATATGAATATATAATATAATGGCTGTAAATAATAACAAGAACACACAGAATAACAATCAAAATGTTAAAGTTGTTGTCAATATGGAAGCACCCAAAAGAAAAAGAAGGGCAGCACCCAAGAAGAAGTCCCAAGGGCAACCTCAAGAACTCGCTGATGTCCCCCTTATCAAGACACCTGCGATAGAACAACCTTTCAATATGTCATCTGCTTATGGAAGACCACGACCACAACCTTGTGCTATGCCGTCGGCAATCACCATTCAAAATAGTAGCGGACTTCCTATTCCATCTTACTTTGAAACACCATATTCAAACATTACAGCAGCCATCAATTCTCACAGGGACGCTATGAGAGTTGAAATGGAAGATTTAAAGAATGAATTGGCTTCACAAGCAACCAACGCTCAACATTTAGCAAACATAAAAAGTGCTATAAAGGGATTAGCAAACACTTATTCGGCTCAAGTGGATACAGCAGTAGCCAACCCAAGTGCTTTCACTCCACCACAGACATCCAGCGACCCAGTCCAACCAGAAGGTGTTGTCCCCAATTACAATCCATCACAGGCGACTATACTAGAAGCAAATGAATTGAATAGTGTTATGGAAACTCCACAACCAGTATCTCGTGATAGTGATGTTGTTGAAACTCCACCACCAGTATCTCGTGATAGTGATGTTGTTGAAACTCCACCACCAGTGAAAGAATATGATGATGAAAACTATGATGGAAATGAAATCACAAGTTTAATGAGTGATATTAGTGATTGGATGAAAAAGATAGAGAGTGGAAAGAAGACCATTCAAAAATATGAAAAAATGGATACTTCAGATGGTAGGCAAATATATAGGTTAAAAAAGTTCTGTGATAATGTCAATTCCTTACAAACCAAAATTGAAGATGCTGAAAAGAGGTTGAGTGAATTACAAGGCACAAAATCGTTTGTATCTTCTATGGGACGAAGATTTGAGGGGGCATCATCTTCAAGTATTAGAAATCGTCCTCAATCTATGGGTGGAAGTGTTGTAATTAATCCCATATATGAAGGAAGTGATTTGAGTGCCGTATTTCCACAATAATGTTGTCTTTAAATTTTTTTTGTAAAGTAAGAGTATAGATATGTCATCGTATCCAAAAAGTTTTCAATACTACTTGACAAGGCTTAACAATTTCAATAGGCAAAAGTATCGCCTTCAAACTCTTGCTAATACTTCTTTCAATCCTCAAGAGCAAATCGTCATTCAACTACCTAAACCTTTGGGTAGAACAACGCAATAAGCGTTAGTGGTTGGGGAACTCCGTTCCCATAGCCCCTCCTTGATAGGGGGTTATTGGGGGATTTATCCCCCAACTGCGACATTCTCAAATTGCTGGAAACTCCTTATAGGAATACACTACCAAAGCGTGATAATGTGTATCACTGGGACAATCAGCAGCCAAGCCCTTAATGGGAAGGTTCAACGACTAAATGGGGATGGGTCTTTACAAGCTTAAGATATAGTCTTGCTTTTGTTGAAAGACAGAAGAAGAGACTGGAAGGTCTCCTTGATTTAAGCACTTTCACCCTCACTGGGCTACTATCCACGGAGGCTACTGCCGGAACAACCCCCTCTGTATATGCTCCTCCAATTGAAGAATTGGTTGAAAGTATTTATATTGAAATTGGGGGCGTCAGCATTCAATCTGGTATGACACAATACGGCAACCTCTTCAACATCTTCCGTGATTTCCAACTATGGGATAAAAAGAAACTTCGTGGTATTCTTCAAAACGACAGCAACCCCTCCGCAACTGGAAACAGTAGCGTTCTAACAGAAAAACCCTTCGCAATCTACAATTGGTTGGGTTTCCTCGGTTCAGTCAAAGTCCTTGACACAACACTCCTACCCCCTGTAAAGGTATATATCCGCCTTGCCCCCAAGGGTGCTTTATCCATTGGTGGTGCTGTAGCTCCAACTGATTGGAAATATACCCTCACAAGCGTCAAGGGTTCAATTGATGTCCTTGACATCGCGGACCAAGTCTATTACAATATGGTCGCACAACGCCTCGCATCTGCCCCTCTTGAAATCCCCTTTGAAAACTTCACAACTGTTATGGGGGGTTCTACCGCATCTGCCACACAATCTCTACGCTGGAGCACATCTGCTCATTGCTTAGAAAAAGTAATTGGAACTCTACTCCCAACTGACTACAACACCTCTTCAGCACACAATACCACAACTTGCCTTTCCAAATACTTTACACGCAAGGGTGATGCTGTAAGCACCTCCCAATGGTTTGTCAATGGTGTGCCTTATCCTTCTATTCCTCTTGACAACGCCACTGGTGAAGTAGCAATTGATACTTTCCATTCCCTCGGTGTAGCACAAGATGCCGTCAGCCAAACCAACGAAAATATGGATACTCTCGCCAAGTTCAACGCAAATTTCTGGACGCACATTCACTCTTTCACCGTGCTTGATGACCCCAACAAACACCGCCTGTGTGGATTGGACGGCAGGGGCAATCAGATTATTGGGAATTGGCAAACAACAGGTTCGGCAGACGATATAATCCCATTGGTGTGGCTTCACCACTGAAGTCTGTTGAGGATTGGGAACAACAAAATGGTGAGCAACTTTGCCATAAAATGCTTTTAGAAAGCAAGTAGTCAAAATGACTGCGACATTCTCAAATTGCGAGGACATCCTTACAAAGTAGATTACCAAAGTGTAAAAACATCTACTCTTGGATAATTCGCAGCCAAACCCTTTAAAGGGAAGGTTCAACGACTAAATGAGAATGGGTCTTTATAGGCTTAAGATATAGTCTGTCCCTATAAGCAAATATAGGGATTGAACGAGAGTTCGTCCTCTAAAAAAAGTGAATGTATTGATTAAACCTCCTCCCATATTGCGATTAATACACCTCCTTTTTGAATATTAGTATTATAGATGATACTTAATGGACGCCAAATATGTTAGGAAACAAAATAGGGAAAAAAATAGAAAGTATTACTGGCGTAATCGTGATAAGATATTAGCAAAAAAAAGCAAAATACCACGACCTGTAATAAAAATGATGGGAAGACCAGTGTTTAGGATAATTCGTTTTGACACTCCGCGTCTTTTATTCTTTGAGTAGCAGTTTCAAAATACTTTTTGTCCAACTCATATCCTATAAAGTTTCTTTTGGTATTAACACACGCCACCCCTGTTGTTCCACTTCCCATTGTATTATCAAGCACAATGTTGACCTCATTCGTGTATGTCTTTATGAGCCACTCACATAGAGCAACAGGTTTCTGCGTGGGGTGGAGGCGTTGTTGTCTTGGTATGCTGATGATTGTTTTTGGAAACCTTTTTCCATCATTTTCATAAACTCTTTCCAATGTGTATTCCATCTTTGTAGCAGAATGTTGTTTAGTAAGATTGTCCGCTTTGTATTGCTTCAAGTATGGTTTGCTTTTCTCATATTGTGGATTGTATGTCGGCAAACTTTTGTAGAACACCAACAAGTTTTCATAAGAACGCAATGGTTTCTTTTTGGAGTTGAAAAAATCACTCCATTTTTGTCTATCCCATATCAACTCATACCTAAAATACTTTCTATTAGCAACTATAAAGTCAGTCGTAAAAGGTTGGCAACTAAAAAGCACAATCGCTCCATTGTCCTTGATGATGCGGTTGTATTCCTTAAAGAGTTCATCAAGGGGCAACACGCAATCCCATTTATTCGCAGTTATTCCATAGGGCAAGTCTGTGAGTATCATATCAATTGATTTGTCCGCTATTGTCTTCAATCCCTTCTCTCCCAAGCAGTCCTCGTTCAGCAGTTGATATTCTTTCTTTAGCGATGTTGAAGTATTCTCCATTAAGTTCATATCCTATAAAGTTTCTTTTAGTATTAACACACGCCACCCCTGTTGTTCCACTTCCCATTGTATTATCAAGCACAATGTTGCCCTCATTCGTGTATGTCTTTATGAGCCACTCACATAGGGCAACAGGTTTCTGCGTGGGGTGTTTTCCTTTGTCTTGCTTGAATGGAAGGATTGTTAAAGGAAATCGTCCATTGTATTCTCTTACGCTTTCATAGAACTTGAAGTTCTCCCTTTGATGCTCTCCTTTTTTCCCATTCGTATTATCCCTTGTATATTTGTTCCCTTCTCTCATTTGTTGGTTATATGTCGGTTTCTTTTTATAAAAGACATAGATGTTCTCGTGTGATGGAAGTGGTTTTACTCTTGCGTGAAGAAAATTACAAGACCGTGTTTTATCCCAAATTAATTCATAACGGAAATGCTTTTGATTTGCTTGGATAAGTTCCAAAGCAAAAGGCATTTTCCCAAATAGAACAATTGCTCCATTGTCCTTAATGATACGATTGTATTGTTTCCACAATTCATCAATCGGCAACACCTTGTCCAAACTAATTTCTGTAATCCCATACGGCAAGTCGCAGAGTATCATATCAGTTGACTTGGACGCAATTTTACAAAGTCCATTTTCACCAAGGCAGTCTTCATTATGTAGTTCAATCATCATATAATCTTAATATATAGTATAAAATGAACACAGGAACGCCAACTGGAAATGCTCATTACACAGCACAACGACGACTTGACCCTGAACCCAATTATAGCAAAATGACTAACCCACAAAACAAGCAAACATACAGGGAAACCAATAAGACTTTTACTGATAGGGGGTCAGCACGACCTTGGTGTGAAAGGACACTCATTTATGACCCAGCACGAATTGTCAGTCCCACCAATAAGTTTGGTGTCAAATTTATTGACCCAATTGACGAAACCACACGATACGCCCCTGCTGGAATGTTAGGGCAAAATCTTCCAAAGCCCATTGTAGGTTCTCACCCTACAACACTTTCATTTGTCAATCAAAACAACATAATTTAAACTCAATAACACTTTCTTAACTTGTGAATATGTGTATTAATTTGTGATGTTATATTAACAAATGGAAGAACAAAAACAAAAAAGGCAACTTACAGAAGCCCAATTGAAAGCATTAGCAGAAGGGAGGAAACGCTCAATGGAAACTCGCAAAAAGAAAGGAGAAATAACAAAGACAATCAAACAAGAAGCAAAAGAAAAACTGGAGAAGACATACAACGAGGTTGTCGCAAAAAGAAAAGTGAAACAAGTAAGGGAACAAATGAAAAAGGTTGAAGTTGTTGATGAGGATGAGCCGACTGATGCTGAAGACGAAGAACCTGTGAATAAGCGTGGGGGCAAGACCCCACACGACGGAAAGAAAAAAGGGGGTAATGGGGGTAGGGAGATGCTCCCTAACAATCCCCCTCCACAAGACCCAACTTTAAGCAACTTTATTACAAAGCAAAGTTGGAAAGGCTTTCGGCAGCCCAGCAACAACAACAGACACAGTATCAATATGCCCAAGCACCACCTCAAATACACGCTTACGATGTAGCAAAGCAAAACCTCGCTCAAACTGCTAATAACGAAGATTTTAAATACGCTTTCAAGTCAATATTCCCTACTGGATAATTCCTATGTATATAGTAAGTTAATTTGAAAAATGTGAAAGTGCCTGAAATCCCCAATAACACCCCTGTATATCTTTCACGAAAAGTCCCAAAGAAAGCATTTCCATTACACTTGTTGTCTGCTGTAATTGGTGGGCGGGGGTCGGGGAAAAGCTCTCTGGCTCTTAAACTGATAAACTGGTATTTAAGCACAAAGTCTTTTGATAGAATTATTCTATTTTCAACAACAGCACACAAAGATGCTTAAATGAAGCACTTTATAAGCGAATGTGAGAAAAGTGATGATGTTGATATAGTCCATTATCAACACTTTAGTCCTGCCGACTTACAACTTGAAATGGAACGAATGGACGATGATATTAAGGAATATAGAAAGTATATCCAATACCTTGATGTGTGGAAGAAGTTTAAGAAAGTGAAAGATGTTGAAGAAATGACAATGGACGAACTCGTATTGTTGGAAGAATGTGATTTCCGCAAACCAGAAACGGACTTTAAAAATGGTTTTCCTTGCTTCTTGGTTGTCTTTGATGACTGCGTTGGCGAGAAGGTTTTTAACCCTAATATGACTGGTGTAGGTAATAAACTGCTGATATCACACAGACATTATAGTTCATCGGTGCTGATTTTGAGCCAGACCTTCACATCATTCTTAGCAAAACCCAGGCTAAAAACCCCTTAGAAATAATAACATAGGGTTATGGTGTTTGTCTGGAACAAAATGTGATAAAACTATGAAAGAGATTGCTGATGATGTTTCATCAAAAGTGTCGCCAAAACTTTTTGTGAAAGCGTGGAAGTATGCCACGAAGGACAAGTATAACTTTTTCGTTTGTGATTACGACTGTCCTAACGATGATTGGAGATTTAGGATTAACTTTGACAAACTCCTACAATTTACAGAAAATGATGCGTCGGCAGAAGAACTTTAATTTTTTATTATAGCATATTAAAAATGACAAAATCACAAAGAGAGATTTACAAGGAAGCAATTTTGAAGGACTTTCCTAAACTTGCTGAAATCCCCAGCGTGATTGATACTATGCTTGACCTTTATGAAGCCGACCCTGACAAGTTTAAACAAATGGTGAAAGATGATATGAAAAAGAAAAACAAGAAAAAGAAAAAGACCGACACACAACAACAAGCCGTTGAAGAATACAACCCAGAAAAATATACGATTACTTGTATCAGCAAGGAAGTCCCTGACTGTGATTGTAGAAGAACCCAATGAAAATATATCCATTAACAATATAGATAATGAGTAAAGTAAAGCATCAACTAACATCAATCCATCTTATCCTATGTCGCAATTCCAAAACTTCAAAGAGTTCTGTGAGAAACGAGGTAAGCCTTTCAAGATGACACCTGATTATTCCCATTACCACAACGTCATTCTTCGCAGTGGAAATAGGGTTGCTGGGACTGCTTCTGATGCTGTCTTCAATGTGTCCCTTCCAAATGACTTCTTCAAGTCTGCTGTGTTGAATGTGGAAACATTCGTAGCCAGTGGGACTGTATCAAGCCCAGACCTTTTGGAAACAGCATATTCAATCCATATTCCGCAACTCCTTCAACCAGCCCTGCCCTGGGCATGGCGTAAAACTGCTTGGGAGGTTGCCTTGTGAGCAGAAGGTTTGGGTTTCGAGTCCCACCCGCAGCAAGGTCTCTCTTTGGGGCATTGGCAACAATGTCCGTCTTACTGAGTGGCCTGTGTCCCTTGTGGGGCCTCAGTGAGGGGTAGAGGATTTGGGCACTTTGCCTCTACCAAGTGTCACCCCGTGTGATAATAATGCTTGGAGTGTGTGTCAGGAGGGGTAGACCCCGCCGTCCTTACAGGGCGTGAAGCCAATGGGAGGTAATCCTATGGCGTTACTGGGTTAGGAGGGGGCCCTGAAGCATTATTATTATTATTATTATTAACTCCTTCAACCAAAATCTTATGATACAATCACAAATGGATTGAGTGATTGTGTCCTTGTGAATGTGGGGGCATCATATCAAAATCCAGCATCAACATCTTCTCTTGGTGTTCCAATCACAGACCCTTCATTCTTCAATCACAAAATGCTAAATGTCAAGTTCAAAACTGCTGGTGGAGATATGAATAGTGTTGGTGATTGGATAATGGTGCTGACTATATACGAAGTATCCAACGATGAAATATCTGTTTAGAATATAGAATGAAGTTGCTAAGGACATATTATTTGTATATATCCAGCAAAAAAGGAATATGGGCGACCCTCACTCGTATGATGTTGTCATTCCAGACCTTTTGTTAGAGAGTGAGAGTGATAAAGAAATCATCAAGGTGTCAATGTTAGACTTTTCGTGTTATTTCAACTGGTATTTAATTAATGATGGTTTTGATACAATCACATTTCACAATGATATAACAAATGTGTCTAATTCCATTCAAATACCAGAGGGGAACTATTCCTATCAAAGTTTAGCACAAAAAATAACTCAATTGTATCCCACCTGTTTGTGTCAATGGGACAAAGTGAAGAATAAATTGGTTTTCTCGTTCAGTCAGCAACATACGCTTATGTTTGATGGTATATCGTCCATCATTGGTTTTGATGTGGGAGAAACACCTACTGGGACAATCATATCATCATCAAGTCCAATGCGACCCCTTGAAACAACACACTTGGTGGTGAATGTTAATAACCTACCACCTTACAATGAAGCACTTACTTTAGATAATTTGAGTGATGATATACGACCAAGTAATATATTAGGGAGTGTATATGTTAATGCTCCTCCATTCCAATTGGTTCATTATCAAAACCCTACGGATAATAATTATGGTGTTTTCACAAGTGATACAAAGTTGAACCGATTAAGCATTGAAATAACCAATCAAGATGGAGTGGTGCTTACTTACATTCCTGACCACTATATGACACTAAAAGTTGAGGTGTTTGAAATAGTTGATACACAATACAACGAGTTATGTGAAAGGGTTGATGGGATTAAGGCGGTGTTGGATCGCCTTTGGCTGACGAAAGCAATTTGAAAATATCCCCCTATGTTGCCTCCAAGATAAAATCTTCTTTTAAAGTATATACAATGGGATTTTTTGATGGAGTAAAACGCTTTTTCGGTCAAACTGGTAAAGTCATCAGGCGTGTGGGACAGGTGGGGCTTAACTTCGCAAAACCATCAGGGGCTTGCTATTTTGGCACACGGATTAGGTGAAGCCAGTGGAAATCCAACACTCAAAAACATCGGCAATATGGCGTTGATGGGGTCTGCCGCTGCGTCGACACTCGGCGTTGGGAAAGATTACTTGGGCGCAGGGGGGACGGCTGCGAAGATAAGTTGAACTTGATTAGTTTGTAAATTGTGTTATTTTTCTTATTTCATTGTAAATGCCTTACACACAGAACAGCAAAGGAGCATTGAAAAAATCCTTGATTGTGTATAGAATGAAAATAGTATGTAAAGACCCTAATGAAGAAGATGAACTCACCTCTGTTGAAGACATTTTATATATTGAAGACTTCATTGAAGCACTCAACGACATCCACGCTTATTATACTTGGTTGTATGACGAATATAAACTTGAAGATATGGGGAAGATTGAACTATGGAGCAAAAAAAGACTTTAGAACCACTGGGAGATGTCGTGGGTTTTTTAGTCGCTATGGATACGGTGAAGCGCTACAAGTGTAAGTTTGTTAATCAGTATTTTTCTATGATAATAATAAAATGCCTTTTAGGTTCAACGGTAAGGAATACGATGGTAAAAATGAAGCAGAAAGGAAAGCATATTTCAAGGCTTACTTAATTGAATGGAGAAAAAACAATAATGACAAGACAAAGGAGTATAATAAGAATAACATTAAAAAAGTAAAGGAAGAACCATTGAGGAATGCGAAAAGATTGGAAAAACTGAAACAATGGCGTGAAACAAGTGAATACAAGGAAAAAGCCAAGCAAAAGGAACATCAAAGATACCACAACAACGCAGAATATAGGGAACAAAAGGCAAAATATATCAGGGAGCGATATAGGAATGATGAGGCATTCAGGGAGAAGATGAAGGCAACATCAAAAAAACAATATGAGGCTAAAAAGGCACTCAAGGTTTCAGTTTGAGAAAACGATGATAATTCTTGTTGTGGATTTTACTTAAATAATGATTGTGGGCTGATGATAAAGACATAGTTGTATCACAGACTTCACAGTAATAATTTGGAACAGGCACTTCGCTTTTTGGTTGTTGTTGAGCCTGTTGGACAAGTTCAACATTAACATTGATGTTGAAAGATGTTGATGACATTTTTATTAGTAATATAGAAAAATTGTTTTAAGTATCTTACGCACGGCGTGATTGTATCCATTTGTCGTAAGCACATTCAAGGGCATCTTTAAACTTATCACAAGCCAACATTTCTTTTAAATGACAACGCCACTGACCGATTGACTTTAAAGATTTTGCCTTGTCATCCATAATAGCATCTCTGGAGAAATCCCCAACAGCATCATCACGCTCAACTTGTTTTTTTATCCATTGATAAAAAGACATTTTATATGCTATAAGATAAACAAATTGAAATATAAACTAAAGACCCCTAACAAAATCCCTAAGTTTTGGTTGAGATACCCTAAAAAAACCCTAAAATCGTAAAATAAAATTTAGGGATTATTTTATTTTTCAGGGACAAGACTGTAATGAGTAATAAGATTAAAAAGTGCTATACACTGACTATTACTGTAAAAATCCCTAAAATATTTTAGGGATTTCAAAAAACTCAACATATAAAAAAGGTATTTTAAAATATCTGAGTTTTTTGAAATCCCTAAAATATTTTAGGGATTTAGGGATTCAATCCAACTCATCAATTTCATCTTCCATCTCATATTCATTCTTGATACAACACTCTTTCCATATATTATTAACGGTTCTTCCTTTGTATTTAGTGTTAATTTTAAAGTCGTATTGAGCGATATTGTTGTTAAAATCACTCTTTTTGCCCTTACTAACTTCCTCTTCCCTACACCATTCAATCCAACAAAACCACAAGTCTTGCCTCTCAACAATTGATTTTGCCTTTGGTTCAACCGTGTCATTGACAAATCGCACCATATAATCTTCCTTCTCTTGATATGCCTTGGTGTGAGCCATTACCTTCTCTGGTTCTCCAACATCTTCATCTGTCAATGAAAGAATGTATTTCATACAAGCATATTTCCAATCATCAAAGTAAGCACTGACATTCTCATCTTTAAAATATTTGTGGTTTGCCCCATCAACCTTGTCTTCCTCAACAAACTCTGCTTCAAAAGGCACACAACGCAGTTTCTTATAAGTCGCCTTTTCCTTAGTGTCAGGGATAGGCAAGTCATTACACAAAATCACCATCAACACCGAAGCCATAAAGGTCATCTTCTTTTCATATACACCACGAGTGCTAATTTCATCACCGCCAATGATTTCCTTGATAAGCGACATATTGAGAGTGCCGTTTGCCTCACTCAACACAGTAAGACGCTTATTGAGAAGTCCAGCAAGTTCCTCATTTGCCCCACTTTGTGCTACATTAGCGACCTTCTTGATGAGATTGTTGTTGCTCTTGACATAATACTCACCAAAGGTCTTTTTAATAAGGTTCGTCAATACTGTCTTACCATTATCCCCACTATTGTTGTAAAAGATAAGCACCAACTTTTCAACAATGCCTTGAAGTGCTTTGTTCCATCTCTTAAAGACATACCTACGCAAATCAATGTCAGGGATAATTTTTCCAACGAATGCCTCAAACTGATTGTAAGTGTCCTCATCAACATTCATCACATCATCATAATTGTATCCAACACTCAAAGTCATAAAGTGTTATCTTGCCTTTTCACCTGAAATCAACATCTTCTTTTCAAAGTCATAAATCCCATCATTGAACCCCACACAACGGCTCTTCTTGTCAAAACATCTCAACAGTGTATTCATTCATATTGCTCTCGTTGATATGTTGATAATTCAGTTGTTTAATAATGTTGTCTTTGAAGGCACTATCACCCATCTTATCATATATCTTGTTAAGGGTATTGAGTAATGCTTGTGCCTTTTTAAGTGTATCCATTTGAGTTTGGTTTAATACACCCAGTTCAACCATCAAATTCGTCATCTTTTTTTGTTGGATTGACAGATGTTTGATGACATTTTCATTTAACTTCTTTCTAATGATGTCAAGTTTGTGTATGATTGATGTGTTGTCTTTTTGTAGCACCCACAGCCCTGAATACATATTGTAGATGTAAATGTTTTTTTTCTCTCTGTTGATTGGAATGACAATGACATCATACTTGAGTGTCCTATCCAACGACTTACACAAAGTAGCAATGTCAGTGTGATTGACAGAGTTATTAGGAAGGAAGCGAAGACCAGCCCAAGCGTCATCTTGTTGTCCTTTCCATATATCATCAATAGTCTTGACTTCGTAGTCTTTGTTCCAAATTTTCATTGCTGGCTTGTTGTCTTGTTTGTTTGCTTCCTCCATCTTTATATTTCTATTATAAATTACCTTTATATTATTATTTCAATTTTTTTCCGCACCTTAAATTGAGTAAGAAAAAATAAGTAATATTATGGCTTAAGAACAATACCAGATTGTAGAATAGTTTTTGCTAATTGCCTTAATGGTTTGATTTGAGTTCTATAGTATTCCCTACTACGCTCGTTCATATCTTTAAAAGAAGGGTCTTCCGTTTTCTTCTTTTCTTCTCGTGTCTTTTGTTGTAAGCGGTATTTCTCACGATTTAAAGCATTCCATTCACGCCGTCTTGCGTTGGAGGCTTCCCTTCGTTCCTCATCAGTAAGATATTTGCGTGGTCGTCCAACTGACATTTTATATATTATGATATTCTACCTTAAATTAAGAAAATTCTATATCATTTCAAATTTTTTTGGTGCGTTTATTAAATCAAAAAGCAATTTGACATTTGAAAGCAAGTTTTGTTTTGCTTTTGACATCATATTCAAGAAGGAAGTTTTTACCATCAATCATCATTATTGTTCCTTAAATGCTGTTGGAATGCGAAGGTGGCGGAAGTTGGAAGGTGCGGAAGGTCGAAGGTGCGGAAGGTGGAAGGTGCGGAAGGTGGAAGGTGCGGAAGGTGGAAGGTGCGAAAGGTGAAATGCTACTGTTGTGAGGAAATGGAGCGAATGCTTCAGCGTAGGTTGGAAAGCAAACAAATGGCTTCAGGACACTACTTGGAGAGCCGCAGGGTGCGTCGTCGCCGTTTCGGTGCTTGCTGTTTTGGCGATCGCGAGTGGCCTGCTACTGCTTTTGTCATATAGGCCGATGCGGCTGTAAAGCGAATGTAAAGCCATTTAAGGACAAGACAAGTTGTATGAATAGGTGCGGTGGAGTGGAATACGCTTCATCGCACAGGAATACTTTTATAACATCAAAAGTTTCCCAACGTGACTTACAGATTGATCAGTAGCTTGACTCGAACAGAGGGCGAACAACGTCGGCACCAACACGTCGGGTAGATGTTCTTAACTTAAGCCCGCATTTGCGACCAGTCTTGCTAAGCCCTCTCCCCTTACAACACAGTTGCTGCCACTCTGCTGTCAAATTGTGTGTCAAACGTCCAAAGGACTCAGTTGTATATGCTGAGGCCCGATTCAGGTCTTCACCAAACAGCCCTGCTATCATTCTGCCTTGGAGCAGCAGCGACGGCAGCAGCTGCACTTGCTCTGCACTGCTGGCAGCGCCACAGCAGCTGGAGAGATACATGGCGCAGCCTTGCAGGCGCCCGGCCAAGCCATGTCGGGCCTGTGGTTGATGGAGTGGAAGGCGCCATCGGCAACACACCTCTGATCCGCATCAAAAGCCTCTCAGAAGCAACAGGATGCGAGGTGACACCCGCATTGTTACCACTAGCACGGTGCAACACAGCATTTTGTTAGTCTTGCTCAACTGTGCTGCTGCTGCTGCTGCTGCTGCTTTAGGACATCATACATCAGCACTTGCTCTAACAGGGTCTCACAGAGCCACCCGGCATACCCTTGAATGCGTACTTGGCAGGGCCCGCGTGCTGCCCCAAGGTCTTATGCATGGTAGTGTCTAGTCTGTGTCTTGTATTGTCTTGCTGCCACAGATCCTGGGCAAAGCAGAGTTCCTGAATCCTGGAGGAAGTGTAAAAGACAGAGTGGCGCTGCGGATCGTCCAGGAGGCACTGGTGAGCATCTGGGCTGCCTTCATGCTGCGCTGTGTGCTGTGATGCGCTGGCAGTGTGACGACATGCTGTGTCACCGCCAGGCCTATAGTCAAGGGAGCCAGCTGTGCCGGCGCAGTTTATGTCGTGCAGTGCTGGCAAGCGAAGCAAACAGTGTTGATTAGGCACAGCTGACTGGCAGGCGCATCAGCGTCAGCCCTTTGCCATACCCTTGCAGCACTGCTACCCTGCAATGCCGCTACAGCTAACAACATCACCTCTACTGGGGGCCACCTGGGTGCTGCTTTCAATTCTGCTGTGTCTCCAGCTCTGCTGATGGTGCTGACACTTACAGTCAGTCAGTGCTGTGTACAAATTCTTCACGCACCTTAGCTGACAGTCAGCACGTCGTCCGATGTCGTGTGCAGGCATCGGGCCAGCTCCAACCTGGCGGCCTCATCACTGAGGGTACTGCTGGCAGCACAGGAGTCAGCTTGGCAATGGTGCGTGTGGGTACAGTGTGCCTGCAGTTGCAGGGTGCCTATGACCATGCCAAGGGTCCTTGGTGGATGCAGGTACCGCCTTAGCAGTGTTGTTGGCTTGCAGCTGCAAGGCATAGACGGCAACACAGAGAAGCAATAAACGTGCACGTGCAGCTTGCAGCACGTGCTGCTCTGCACACTGCAACAAATCAGCTGGATGCAGACGTCCATGAGGCTGTTGTTGTTACTGTTAGTTGAGACCCGGCACCCACCATGTAGTGAGAAGGGGATGTCCTCTGCCCCATGCCTCGTGCCCAATGCTGTGTGCTGCCTCTGCTGTTTTGCTGCCCAGGTGGCAGCTGCATCTGGTTGCCACTGCTTCATCGCCATGCCGGATGATGCAGCCATTGAGAAGGCCCAGCTACTGCAAGCTCTAGGTGAGAGGTGGGTGGCAGGGCACTACCGTAGTATATACTGAGTAGTATGCAGTACAAGCGCTGCAGGGTACAGACAGAGCACTTGCAAGCGCTTTGCAGTGTGGCTTGGTGGGTGGGTTGGCATTTGGGCTTTCAGGTGTGTTCGTCAGCAGCATGGGTTAAGGTTTGTTGCCTGCGCCATAACAGGGGCGGCTCTCATCACCTGTTGTAGTTGTGCTGTTGTTGTTGTGCCGCGCCGTGCCATCCTGTGCCATGCTGTGCAGGTGCTGAGGTGCAGCGGCTACGGCCGGTGTCCATCACGCACCCGGAGCACACAGTCAACGTGGCACGCAAGAGAGCGGAGGATGTTCCTGGTGCCGTGTTTGCGGATCAGTTTGAAAACCTGGCAAACTTGAGGGCACACTTGGACACAGGTGAACCCTTGTTGGCTGCTGGCCAGCAGCCCCTCTCTGCCATGCTGTACTGCACAAGAGTAGTGTCCGTACCTATCATTGCCAAGCCCAGTGGAGTCGTATGATGCATACAATGGCCTGCATACAAACTGCATCACATCGCTGTGTTGTGGGCTGTGCGTTCGATGCACCAACATTCGATGTCTCAAGGTGATATCATCCAGATGATGACGACTGATACACCCAAGGGACTGGTTAGGCGTGTTGCACATCAGCTTTGGCTGGTAGGAACCATGCAGCAAACTCCTGCTGCTGTTGTGGCTGCTCTGGATGGCTGTCTCCCTGCAGGCAGGGAGATTCTCCTGCAGACACAGGGCCGCCTACATGCCTTTGTGTCTGGTGCGGGCACTGGGGGCACGATTGCTGGTGTGTCTCACGCTCTGAAGGCGCACAACCCCGACATACGGGTGGTACTTGCGGATCCTCCAGGCTCCTCACTCTTCAACAAGGCAAGTGCCTGCTGTGATGTCAGCAGGCATGAGGCATATAGCCTTCTTGGTGTTGTGTGCTCTGGGCCGAGGTGCTGTGTGCTCTGGGCTGAGCTGCTGCCTGCCCCACCTGGAGCTGTCAGGTTTGCTGCAATCAGGGGTCAGCTCAACCCCGGTAGGCAATGCCATTGATGTGTGGCGACTGTGTCTACGAGCAATATTTTTTCCCTCAAGGGAAACCTAGGGTGCAACTGGCAGATGAGGGAAGTGAGGCTTGGAGATCAACACTTGCAGTCAGACACGTTTCTGCCCTAACTTACAGCAGGTCGCTCCTGCGTCACTCTCACTGTTCTCTCTCTCTGTGTGTGTGTGCCCTCACAGGTGAAGCGTGGTGTGCTGTATACCTGGCACGAGGCTGAGGGGAAGCGCCTGAAGAACCCGTTTGACACCATCACAGAGGGAGTGGGGCTCAACCGGCTGACAGCTAACTTTGCAGCGGCTGCTGTGGATGATGCTGTGCGTGTGACTGACAGGGAGGCAGTGGAGATGGCTGCATACCTTCTGAGGTGAGGCTGCTTGATGCGCCCCATGGTGGTAGCGCTGTAGGTGCTGGGCTGCGCTAAGCACAGGCTGTCTTAGGGTTGGCATCGCTCTCAAGTTGTGGTTACACTCCGCTATTCCGCTTACCAAAGAGCTGCATTGATGGGGTGGGGAGGGACGTTTCTTCAGCTAACTTGCATGTTATTGCTGTCAACCGCAGTGTGGAGTCACTTGCAAGCACACATACAGGCTTCATGCGGCTCAGCGGGTTCAGCATGTGTTGGCGGCGTTGTATATATATGTGCCTGTGCGTTTTGTTTCTTGCAGGAATGATGGGCTGTTTGTGGGCAGCTCAGCCGCAGTCAACTGCGTGGGGGCCGTCAAAGCAGCTAGGGCCTTGGGGCCAGGTCACACAGTTGTTACAATTTTGTGTGATGGGGGTGCCAGGCACCTCAGCAAGTTCCACAGCCCCTCATACCTCCAGGAGATGGGGTTAACCCCTGAAGCAACATGCACTGGCCTACAGTGGGTGGGGGCAGGTTGATGTGAGGCGGCAATGGCATCAATGTGTGGTAGGTGGAGAGAACCTGTGTGGTTGCCTGGACAGCGTCAGCCGGTGTGGGTGGATCACAGTGTGATGCGTCAGGCTGTGAGTGCGCCAGGTGCTGTGAGGGCTGAGCAACTCTCTGGTTGAGTCTGTATTTGCTGTGATTTCATCTGCTTTTGTGCCCTGGTTTGGTGCGTCGTGATGTCAGTGATTGGCTGGCATGAGCTCTGGAGCCCCTATGAGTCACAGCTACAGATGCAACATCAACTGATCGATTGGGTGAGGGTGATTGTGAGCAAGTAGTGTGTGGCTTGTTGCTTTTGCGTGGTATCCAATTGCCGCGCTTTCAAGACCCCACTGGCAGCCTGCAACACCCAGTATGCGGTGAGTGGTTTGTGCTGCCTGTTGGGCTGGGCACCCCCTCAACACACAGTTGCTTGGCCGTGCTGTCTGCTGTCGAAAGTCAGAACAATTGGGGGTGCTGATGAGCCTAACACGTAGCACCTGAACACAACCTGAAAGTTTGACATGATTCTTTGACATTGTTACATCTGATCGGGACCTCATACCGTGGCCATGCCACCTGCAAAGGTACGATGGCGGCAAGCCAATATCCATGCACCAACAGCATGCTGTCAAAGCGGGTGAGGAGCACAGTCCTGGCTCACCTGCAATCCACACTGCATGACTTGATCTACCAAGCAATCACAAGACCAACAATCACGCAGCACATACAACCCAACCAGGTAGCAGAATCACCTCGCCCAAACAGCTATCGCAGCCTGCAGAAGCCACACATGTGCGGCAGTGGGGATGCAGCATGCATTTGAACACAATTTTGTCATACTGCAGGGTAGGGTGCGCCAGCCAGCTGCAGCAGCCGGCTGGGCCCGCTGCGTCAGCCTTTACCTCGGCATCTCTGTCCAAGACACCATCTTGGGATCTGGAAACCGGTAGACACGGGCGCTTGCTCGTGGTGGAGCAACTCTCGTGCGAAGTCAGGCCGTTCCAGAGGTCACCTCCCCAGCTCACGCACTGTGTGAGAGCAGACTTCTAGTGGAATTAAGTGGTGCCCAGCCTGTCAGTCATGCTCTCACAAATGGCAGGTGCAGGCCCGTTTCACAACGAGCAAGCACATGCTGGCTGCCACTTGGGTACGCGCGTGTGCATGCCCGCCTACTGCGAAGCCTAACAGACAGCTTTGACAGCAAACCATGGCTTCAGGGCTGTCTTGCAAACAGTCAAGCATGGGTGGCCCACCCTTGTCCCCATTGCGCTGTAGACACCTAGTCGGCACCAAATCACAGGGAGCCAGCACCATTGCGTCACCCTGTAAAAAAAAAATATTAAATATATATATATGCAGTGGTGCGCTCCTTGCCCCACTTTCCCTGCAGATGCTCAGCAAGCACCTACTTGAAGCGTCCCTTTGCACGGGAACAGTCAACAGCATTTGTAGTGAACTAGTCAAGCTTCAACACGCTTCCCACTTGCCTGGTGACCCAGCCATGAGTGCCTTATTCACGCCATGCAACCGGCAGGCAGCAGCTACATAGTACTGCCTGGAAGAATGTCACCACCACCAGGCTGCTTGGAACCCAACAAGCAGCCTCACAGGGAGCAACACGTCCTCCACTGTTGCCAGTGACAGTGTGCTTTTGAGCTGCCGGAACACCTGTGTAAAGTCCAGTGCCCTCAACCAACCTTGCAATGCTGCAACGGCAGCACACAACACTGACTCAACCAACCAAAGGCACAGCTCCTACCACCTGACAGTCCTCTTCTTCTTGAGGACACACTCCACACGCATTCAACATCACCGCCCCGCTCAGACACTGACAGGCATGCAGGCGCAGGACTCCGTGTACAACAAACACGACCAAGAAGTGCTTCAAAAATAGTTGAAATACTAAGACACCAAATTCACTGCAGTGTTCATCAACACTGCCAACGATGTTGCCAGGTGCAAAAGATGCCATGAGGGGCGACAGCAGCTGCTATGCAGACGTGCACTCACAGGTACACCCCACACGGACAAGTTCACACAACACCCCCATGTACAGCAGCAACATGATGTTGACCCGCCTGCCATGCATGTCTGCCCATCTTGCTTTAGCTTCGGGCAGCATGCCAGCAGAGGCCGGGGGGCACAGACAACACTGCAGTCAACCCTTGGCAGTGGCATGCACTGCACTGTGTTCAGCTGGACAGTGACAGGCAGAGTAGTGCACAGGGTGTGTTGACAACGGTGCAAAGCTCCAACACTGTCAATCTGCAGTGCAGCACTTCAGGCCGCAAAGGCACGCTAGTTGAATATCCGTCGTGGGGACAGCATGGCGCTGTAAACTGGTGAGTGCCCGTGCACATATCCACCGTGCAGTATATGTATGCATCAAGACGGGGTGTGGGGGCAAAACTGCTGGAGGTCCTGCGGTCAACCTGTGTGTGTGAGCATGGTCAACACCGTAAACACCTCAGGTCCCCACGCTTTCTAGCAGCACTCGGCCTGACAGCTTGCAGACAGCTTGCAGCCCGGGCGTGACTAAGGCAGCGCCACCAGCATTGCCCATGCAATGACCCAAACAGCAATTCTGCAGCAATGCAGGCATGAAACACCACACACTGAGGGCCCCTTCCTGGGATTGCCATCGCATAGGTGGCTGCTAGCATCATGAGATAGCAACACTTGCGTGTCCTGCAGGCCGCACCCTTGATCACGGAACCATCAACCATTGCCAGCTAACTGTGTCAGAGCACACACAACAGTGTTCCACAACCCCAACCAGTCTCAGCTACTGTGCCAGTGAGCTGGTACAACATCATTGTTAGTGACAGTGAGGAGACGTCATGATCAGAAACAGTGAGGAGACGTCATGATCAGAAACAGTGAGGAGAGGCCGCATGTTGTGGCAGGAGGGGACGGCCCGGCAGCTTTGCATAACCACCCCATTCTAGCACTTTGCGCACCGCATGCCATGATCACAGCCATCGGGACAGGTACCCAATACAGCCCAGCACTGAAACATGCACCCAGCTGTGCCGCAGCCGTCATCCTGTGTTGCACCCACCAACAAATGAGGGGAACAGTGGCGAGAGGTGGTGATGGTGACCCGATCAGGAGCAGGCACCACTTTCCAGTGGTAGTGTAGGCCTTGCCGGCCAAACCAGAATGCATTTCAATCAAGTGGTGCTTGCACCACTGAAGATCCATGCCGGATGTCTTGCGTACTTTGCCGCACACATCAAACACGGCCGGGACAGCGCCAGTCAGCAAGATGTGCTTTGCTTGGCAAGCCTGTGACACAGACATGACTGTGGCAGCAACAGTCAGCAGGAGTTCCAGCCATTGTGCAGCAACATAACTGGGCGCAGCAGTCACTGCAACGATTGCATAGCCGAAAGCCTGCCCAGCGCAGGAGCAGTATCAGGAATCCCATCAACAACGATGCGTGTGTGACGGATATCCACAATTGCGTCACGGCAGGGCACATTGTGGAGCAGTAGGCCCACCGCCGCAGCAGATCAACCAACACCAGTACACACAAACCATTGGGCCTGTGCTCCATCCACGTGCGGTTGCTCCAACCACAATCACATAACCCAGTCGGTGAATGCATGCTGCAGCAGCGCGGGTGGTGGCAGGATCGTGCACTCAGTGGTGGTGACCCGGACACGACACCCCGCCTAGCACAGGTTGAGGGAATTCACCATGCAGTGGACCTCTGCAGCCACGCTGGCTGAAAGACATGGTGGCTGCTGTAGCTGTGGGTTGGACAGCGGGCGATGCATACACCTAGGGACAAAAGTTTGTGCTCAATGTGACTGACACAGTGGCACTCACAAGCTAGAAGATCAGCTTTGTCATCAGTACCCACCACCACACAGCTGAAGAAGTGCACTACCAGGGCAGTTGCATGACAGGCTCTGCCAATCACTGCAACCATCACTGCATGCAAGTGCAACCCTGGGGGTGACCCCCTCAAAAAGTGCCTGAAATTGCAAGGTGATTTTGACCCCCACACCCTTCAGTCCAGGCTGCAGTCACAGGAATGGATGCTGCAGATAGCCCCACCAGCTGCATGTATGCCTCACCCCCAGCCCATCCCCCTGCCCCCCAAAGCCATGTGCAGCTTCAGCACAGAGAAGGCCAACCTGGCAGCCAGCACCCCTGAAAACAAAGGGCAATTTCACCTCTGGAACACACACACAACAGGCCACAGGCTGGTGGAAGCTGAGCAGACACCCCAAGGCTCCCACTACCCCATCAATAAGGAAGGTGTAGGCAGAGGAGCTAGGTGCTTGGTGCTGGTGCGGCGTGCGGCTAAGGCTAAGGCTAGGCGCGCGCGTGGCATCAACCGGGTGGGGGAGGGTAGTCTCGATCGCCGGCTGCACGCACCACAAAACACCGCGCTGACCACCTTGGCCAACGCACAGCAGTAATGCAATGGGAAAGCTGAGAAACGTTCAAGTACCGAACATCAACGGAAACTGCTGCTGTCTTGGGGTGACACGGAATTTGTGTCGGTCGTAAAAACTTTTGTCCCTAAGTGTATGCCATCAATGGCGCAATCCAAAAGAGGTAGACCCGTCACCATAGCGGAGTGACTACCGGGGGTTGATGCCAACACGATGCGGCAGGGTTCCTGTCACGCCTTCCACAGGGTGCTGAGGCTGCGCCCACAGTGTCAGGCCAATACAGCACTGCATGTCAGATCATACAGGATACGAACCTGCGCCCTACACTGTGTGGCGGTGACACAGGTATTATGCCTGGTGGCGATTGGCCCAGACGAATGAAAATCAACAGAACAAGCCAAATCAAACCGCCCAGATGTCAGATGAGAACGGTGCTGAATCTGTCGCATGTTGCGGCACGACCTGTCAGTCAGTTCATATCACACGTACCAACGACAGATGCACGGGCCATGCAGGGCACTTGTTGGTCATTCTGCTGGGCCGCCCTCTGCTGTGACGGGCAACTAGCAGCCGCGTGGCGACAGGCCACCTGCTGGCTGCCCATGGATCATGGCACTATAAAACATCAGATGCACTCAAGAGTCCTGCAGCCAACCCATGTTGGCTGTTGGGAGGCTAGGGCCTCAGGCTGGACAGATCACTAGGCAGACTTTGCAAGTCCAGACAAGGCGTGGGTCTGACAGCGCACCCCTATCTGCCGAGGGCAGGGCGCCCGGGAACACCAACAGCCAGAAACACATGCCTCATGTTCAAACCCATCAGGGAAAGACTGCGTCACTGCACACCACATCGACAGTAACTTGAAAATGTTGTCACAACCAGGTGGGAAGTATATCATGCGTTGATACCGTTGTCTGATGCTGCACAACATGCATCACGAGGAACAGCCTGATTGGCTCACTCCTATACTGCCCTTCCTTCCTGTCAAGCCATGCCTGTCCCCTCATGGCTAATTGCGGACACAAGGTGCCCACGCACCAACACTTTGAAATGGCTACCACCTCGATGCATCATGCAACAGAGGCAGCTGGTAACCGAAATAGAGGGGTAGATAAGCGCCTACATGCACTGTGCTAGGCACAGGCTCCTAGGCCTTAGTGGTAGGACTTAGTGGTGATCAACACCACTGGAGTAGGCTCCCCACAGCAATCGGCAGACCAACTCCACCCTTGTGGCCTGTATACTTGGTAATCAGCAGACAGCTGCCCTTCTGAACCCTTGGACCCTGGGGCATGCAACCACTAGCAGTCGTTCCTGCCCTGTTTTACCCAAGCTCCCCACAGCCATTGGCAGACCAACTCCACCCTTGTGGCCTGTATACTTGGTAATCAGCAGACAGCTACCCTTCTGCACCCTTGGACCCTGGGGCATGCAACCACCAGCAGTCGTTCCTGCCCTGTTGTACCCAGCACACCCCAACAGCAGGCTCACTCCTTCACAATTGGATGCACGGCACTGACGTCACACAACATTCTCAAAGCCGCACACATGTGGGTTGGCAGCACAACATTATTCCCCAACCTTGTAGGCTCCCCATGCATGTGCACATATCACGTCTCAACCCACAACACTGAGGATCGCCAACCAGCTTGCGGCAACTCTACTGCATGCATTCAACGATGCACACCCAAATTTGGTGTACAGCCATCCAACCACAGGCGTCGGCCAACCATGCGAACAAGCTCCCCAGGGTCAACAACGCAACGTGAATCGAGGCGCCCGTCAGGGTGTATGCCGTGGACAACATTGCCGATCACACCAAACACCAAACACACTCAACAGAGGAATCACTTCTCAGGATTCTGTACTTTCAGGTGGGCGCAACCAACCATAACCCCTGGGAATGCAGCATGTCTGTGTGTTATTCCCCATCCCGCCAACCACCCCACCAGATCTGCTGACCCATACTTCACCCCCAACTGCACACACAATCTGCACACACACTTAGCACGCACACACGCATGCTCACACACAAGCACGTGCACGCACGCACACATCGCATTCACGCACGCACTCACGAACACACACAGAGAGCTTCAAATTTGCCCCCGCTTCGCCATGCCACCGTGCGCGTCCAGCCGACAAGTAAGCCCCTGCTGCCGTTGGCAACGATATCTTCTGTCACATGCACTGTTGCACCTCAACATGCTTCACGCAACAGTAAACAGGACGAACAGGCAAAGGCCTTGGCCACGTGTGTGCGAGGCAACAGCACATGCACAACCCCCATCTCTTTCAGACCACAACCAAAAAAAGTCTTCCAATAAACCCTCCGACCTCTTCATTGCCGGTAAGTGAGGCGAGGTTGTGAATATTAGTAATACATACATATGCAGGTCGATACATTCACTGCACACTTTGACGCCTTGCAAGGTTGGGATGCACCACTCTCAACCCTCAGCAAGGTCCCACCCTGCAGCGCCCACCCTGAACCAGCAATGGCTCTGCTCAGCAGGCTGCGTGCACGCTGGCCATGGCAGGCCGTGGCAACACGGCCACGCATGCCGATCAACACACCAAAGTGCCATACAAACATAGACACCCCCAGATTGCCCTTTGCACAAGTAGCAGCACTCCAACAAGACTGAGCAGGCCTGTTGGAGCTTTCAGGGGCAGCAAGGCAAGCACACACCCTCCACAGAATGCACTGCGCTACCAGCACAACACCCAGCCACAACAAGGCGAACTAGCCTCACCACTGTTATTGAAGCACTGGCGCAAGTGCATGTCATGCTTCACGTGCCTGCAGTGCGTGTGCATCACACTTCACATGGCTCCATTGGGGAAGCTGCCCTGAGGCAGCAGAGGGGCGCCAGCAGGCAAGCAGGTATACATCTGGGGCACACTTGACACCAACTGCATCTGAGGAGCCTGCATGATGGTGCCTGGCTGCAGCTGCAGCACCTGCTGCTGCATGGGCGCCAGGATTTGCTGAGGCGATGCCTGGAGCAGCATCTGTTGCTGTGGTCCTGCCTGAAGCAGCACCTGCTGCTGTGGGGATGCCTGAAGCAGCACATACTGCTGCTGTGGCTGCAGCACGTGCTGCTGTTGGGGCACCAGCACCGGCTGCTGTGCCAGCAGTGTGCTGCCCCAGTTGGTGCCGGCAGTGTCCATGACATAAGCGCCCGTCATGTCGACCTGTTGGCTGTCCTGCACAGGGCCCATGCAAGAGACTGACACCATTTGAGGCAGCTGGGGCATATCCATGCAGCTCACCGCCATCATGCACTGTGTGCTGGGCACTGTGCCTGGCAGCAGCTGCTGAGCGTTGCAGAAGCCCATGCTGGCTGCAGTGCAGTCCAGGGGCGCCAGCAACTCAGTGCAGCTGAGGCCTGACGGCTGCTGCTGGTGTTGCTGCTGCTGCAGCACGAGCGCCTGGTAGGGCTGCGGCTGAGACTGCATAAGCCCAGCGCTGTTCTGAGGGGAGGACCCCAGAGGCACACCACTCTGGCCCTCAAACTGGAAAGGCCTGCTGCCACTGCTGCTGGCATGGGGCAGGGGCATGCTGGGCACCTCCAGGATACACACAGTGGGGCTGCCAGCCATGCTAGAGCCGCTGTCGCTGGTGGCAGTGGTATTGCCGGCTGCCGCTGTTGCCTGGTGCGCGGCAGCAGCGGCAGCGGCTGCCCTGTGCTGCCTGCCGCTGCGGCGGCCGCCGCTGTGCGCCTTGACGGCGAAGCGAGGCCGCAGCTCGGACTCGCTGTGTGCAAAGAAGCACAGCTGCAGGAGGGACGTCGCACAGGGCAGAAAGCAGCTCAGCACATATGTATCAGAATTTAACGCAGGTGTGTCAGCTGCAGCATGCTTGCCATGAGGACAGCAGTGCAGTGAGCGTATGACAGCACTGCAGTGAGCGTTCACACTAGGGCTGAAATCAGAAGCCGAGTCGAGACTGCAATGATCATCATTTTGCTGTCCGCTGTATGACTGCTGTGCTCCTGGTTCAACGGCCCACAGCACTGCACAGGAGCACAGCTGGCACAGCTGGCAGCGCGCAGCGCATTGCCTGCCTGTGCGTACATGCCTCACCTCTCTCTTGCAGTTTGCGCCATACTCACACATCCTTGTGCGGAACCTGCAACACGGAAGCATGCAGGGTCAACTAGGCTAGCCTGTCTGCTGCAGACTTGAGTACCACTGCTAGTCACCTTCATGCCCAGCACCGGCCGCTAGCCTGCCAGTGACCATCCCACCACGACAGGTGTGCTGGCTGTCGACCTTCACCAACACTTCGAAGCCGTATGTGAGGCAAGAACTGTGCAAGGGAGCAGTCAATATACAGCAACCATGCCTGCCTGTGACCTGCTGGCACCATCACCTGGACAGTCTGTGGGTGGGCCCTACGGCATGTGTTGCCCTACTCGCTGCTGACCCACCACCCTGCCTTGCAGCCTTGCTGCTCACCTGGAGGGGTGCAAGAAATACTCGAACATGTTGTGGCTGTAGGGGCAGTTGGGGCCCCGTTTGCATGCCTTGGTGTTGTGCAGGTCATAGCAGAAGATACTGTCATACTTGTACAGCTGTGGGTCCCTGCGCTGCGCTGACTGCTCGTTCAGGTGTAGGTATGGGCAGGTGCTGTAGGAGTGAATGTCCTGCAGCACACAACAAGGAAAGGGAAGACACACTGGTCAAGCTGAGGCTTTGGATCCTTTCAGGCAAGCAACACCCCAGTCCCGTGGCGCCCACCTGTCGTGGGCACATCTCCACCTTTGCCCTGTACATGTAGAACTCATCAGTGAAGGCCTCCTGCAGAGCAGACGAGCGCATGAAGTCCTTCATGTGGTGCTTCGATGGGACAGTCGGTTGAGCTTGGAAGGGGCAAAGCGATGCACGACGTGCGTGCACAACACATGCAAGCTTTTTACCGTCATCTTTGTTTGCTGCTTGGCCGCAGAGGATGCCATCTCGGCCCCTTCTCCCCTTGTTCGGGCTGCACACACACCTCCGTGTCTTTACCTATCGCGACTACGTGTATGTGTATGACCTTGTCAGCCAACGAGCATAGAGCAGGAGATGACCGAACCCTGGGTCAAAGCCTAGCAAGTCTTGACTTGAAAGCAACCGCAAAGGTCCAAAAGGGGTCTCAGGGTCTCATGAGAGATGTTGTCATGCGCTGTGAAGTGAGGGTGCACTTCACAATCTGCATAACCCAACCTGTGCGTAAACCAGCAGGACATGTAGCACATCACAGGCGGTCGTCATTCCCGCTAATGTTCTGCTTCATCATTCCGCTGCATCATCAAGCCCTTGTAGACCAAAAAACTATTCGGCAACACTCTGGCAGCCAGCTGTCATTCAGACCAGTCCTCAATCACCATCAGTGGCGGATACAGTCCTGCAGATGGCATTCAGCACCATAATGTGGCAGCAAGTAAAGGTGCACATCTACTTTACGAGTGTTTTGGGCTGGTAACAGCCCCATTGCCTTCACGGTGTGCATTGACAGCCACACTTTGACAGGCTGGTCAGCTGGCACAAGCCAGTCCAGCTTGACCTGCCAGACTGGCGGGCGGGTGAAAGGGGTGGCCGGCCTAGTGTCCACAGTGCGGTGGATGTTGCAACGTCCTATAGACTAGATCACACGTCAGATGTCAACGAAGTGAAGCTGTTATGAAGCGGGTGATCCACACACAGGGCCTGCATCATGGCTGTGTGAGGCCGTCAGCGTGCCAGGTCGAATGCTGAGCTCAAAAGCTTGCCTCATCTGGAGCTGAGTTGGTGCACTGCCATTGATGGCCGCTTAAGTTGTGGCCCTGCATGCGCACGCCTTCGCATGCGCCTGTGCTTGAGCCATGTGCTGCAGGACAATCCTCCCAGCCAATTGGCTGTTGCAACAGCTGTAGCCATGCCGATCAGCTCCTGGGCCCCCTTCCAAGCCTTGGAAACGGTTTCGGCAGCACTGTCACATAGAGCACAGAACAATACGTGTGCTTCACTTACTGTTGCACCTACTGTGGGTGCGTTGATGTTGTCAGCCCATTCCGGAATGCTGGTGTAGGTGTAGCGGTAAAAATTCATGATGACTTGCGTGCTGGCGGGTGTACAGATGACATCATGCCTCTGTACAGCCGCAAGCACGCAGGTCATCATGGATCTTCTTGTTGCTGTGGTCAGGGGAGTCCTTGTCCTTGTACCTGTCATCCTTTGCCAACAATTCCGGCGTGCTCGTCGGCTCCTGCGCGGTGTCAGACACACACCACAGCAGCCCTGTCAGTCGCATGGCCAGCATGAGCGTCGCCTGGTATCATGCCACAGCTGCTGACGCATCTTGTTTCTGTGGGTGCATGCTTGTGCTCCTGCATGAAACCAGATGATGCATTCTGGCAGCCTGGTCCTCTTGAGAGCTCCTGCACCAGCTGCAATTGCTGATGGATGTTCGGGCTGTATCCTGCTGCTGTGACTTACCAGCCTGATCACCAGGAACCATTCACAGATGTGGGTGAAACCGAGGGCGTCTTTGCTGGTGACCCTGGCGGCGTGGGTCCCTCGTGAAGGTCCAGTAATCCTTCAACAGCAATAGCAACAGCAACAGCAGTGATATGAT
Source organism: Desmodesmus armatus (assembly GCA_007449985.2). Classification (NCBI taxonomy): domain Eukaryota; kingdom Viridiplantae; phylum Chlorophyta; class Chlorophyceae; order Sphaeropleales; family Scenedesmaceae; genus Desmodesmus; species Desmodesmus armatus. The sequence goes on from VIIQ02000207.1 coordinate 126,005, forward strand.
GTTGCAGGATGCCAGGGAGGTGCCTGCGCGTGTGCTGGTAGTCACCCCAGGAGAGCAAGGTGTGCAGGAGGGTTGCGTGGCTGATGGCCGTTTTGCATGAGCCTATCGGTTTGCATGCAGAGTGGTGCAGCACACCTTGTGTGCGGAATGCGGTCAGAAGGGGCACACGCACCACCTGCAGTGCAGACTGCAGTGGCTGCGCTCACCTTGAAGGGCTGAGAAATGGGATGTAACTTGTAAATTCCTACTTCTCATGGCTAGTATCTATGCACAATACACCTACACCACTTATGCACACGCCTCTGAGCCTGTGGTCAACAAGAGCCGTCTTTGTCCTTCTTCATCAAACGGCACAGCAGGGCTCCAACACCCCCAAGGCGGATGCAGCAGCCAGGCTTGGTCACATAGTCAGTGGGGGTGCCTGACCTCTTCATTCTACTCCTACACTCTTACAGTTACAGTTACAGTTACAGTAATTGGCTTACACTCTTACACTCTTCTGTGGAGTCTCTATACCCAACACACTACGCCCACTATACACCCGCGCTTGGCAAGTCAAGCATTGGTAGGTTGGTAGGTGTCAATTGATTGCTGAGCTTTTTCTGGTGTTCGATCAATCACAAGGTGGCAGAGCTCTCGTGTTATTTGAGCGTGTGTGACAAGTGTGGCCACTTTGACTAATCACTAAACCCGGGCACTTCCAGGCATTGAAGCAGGGTCACAATGGCAATGAATGGCTACTGTGTTTGGTGCTGCTGTGCTTTTTCACAGCCATACAACAAGATTCAGGGAATGCTCTTTCACAGGCAGCTGAACCCTATGCCCAGTCAAACCTTGGTAATGGTGCGATATCGCCTTTCACACTCATCTGACTCTGTCATTCCATGCCCAAGGTACACCAGGCCCTACTCAGCTGGAGGAATCCTGGAGCGCTGGGCCACACCTGCAAACAAGGTCAACAAACAGCACTGAGTCAATCTTCCGGATGATACACCCCGCTGCGTTGCTGCTACACCCATCTTGACGCATCTGAGTCTGTGCTGCTGCACACAATCACAACCGTGGTGGCTGCAGGAGACGCCCATCTGGGTGTTGCTCAGGTTAGCACCCCACACCCCCATACTCAGTCCCCCGGGGACCTGTGGTCCAACAGCACCCCCTCTCACCTGTGTGACGGGCCTTGCTTGTTGACGCGGCTGTTACTGGGGCTCTTGCCGGGGCTCCTGCTGCTGCAACTACGACCCGGGCCGCGGCTGCGGCTGCGCATTCGCTAGCGGTGTGATGGCGGGCCTCAGCGCCACCCAGGTGGCGAGCGGGGCCTGTGACCAAGGACAACACACAGCGCTGGGTCATTTTTTGGATGATATACCCCGCTGTGTTGCTGCTACACCATTCTTCGCGTATCTGAGTCTGCGCTGCTGCACACGGTCACACTCGTGATGGCTGCAGGGGAGGACCCATCTGGGTGTTGCTAAAGTTGGCACCCTGTGTCTCCGTTTTATGCTCAGTCGGGCAGCTGAACCCCAAGCCCAGTACTAGTCATGCCTGCGTAACGGTGCGATATCGCCTTTCTTATGTTTTCAAACCTTGTGGAACAGACAGAGCGCGCGCAGGGTCTAGTGTTGAGCGCGCATGCTGGACTCTCTGCATAGCCTGTGCTTGGGCCATCACGGCATGTGCTACAGGACAACACACTCCCAGCATGCTGCATGCAGCAGTGCCTGTGCTGGGGTCATGCGCTGCATGATGCTGCTACCAGCAAGCTGTATGCAGGACTTTTTAAATGGCCTGTGCTTGAGCCATGTGCTGCAGGACAACTCTCCCAGCATGCTGCATGCAGCAGTGCCTGTGCTGGGTTCATGCGCTGCATGATGCTGCTGTCAGCAAGATGCATGCAGGCCATGCATGCAGGACTCTCTGCATGGCCTGTGCTTGAGCCATGCGCTGCAGGACAACGCTCCCAGCATGGTGCAGGGGTCTTGCGCTGCATGGTGCTGCTGCCAGCAAGATGCGTGCTCGGCCTGGCCTGTGCTGGAGACACGCGCTGCAGGACTCTCTGCACGGCTTGTGCTGCTGCCGTGACGTGGCCAAGTCAGATGCTGCCAGATGCTGGCCAGCACGCAAAACTGCTCAACTGGGTGAAGGAATTAGGCACAAGCATTCCACACAAAGCTGCACTATGTGAATAGGGGTGCTGTTCAGGTGGTGGTCTGGATCCCTCCCCCTCCCCTCCTTCAAAAATTTGCTGCTGCTGCTGGGGCCCGGTCAGAAATCAAGTGTATCACCCATCGAAGCTACTTTGACCGCACGCACATTGGCCTCACCCGTTGATTGATCTGCTCATTTCATCAAGCGGACAGCTTAATCTGACACAGGTGCTGTCTCTTGAGTGACTTCAGCACAGAATGCAGACTACAGCGACTGTACCGTCGTGATGGTGCCCTTCCATCATGGCATGTGGCCGCTACGAATGGAACTTCTGACAGCAGAGTGTAGCCAGTGCCTGATGGGTGTGTGCAGGGTGTTGATTTGGTGGACACAAGCACAACAAGGTTGAGGTGAACATTGCATTTATGTAGTCTGGCAGCACTGCCGCTCGACGGTATTGTATTTCCAACAGTGCATGCGCAGTCACTGTTCACCAACAGGAGCATCAACACCATAAGTTACACAGCTCCACAGCTCCATCACAACACCCATGTATGTACCTTTGGCAGTAGTAAAATTCTGCCGTAGTCAGCAACACCACTGACATCCAATACGGTACGTGACATATACATATGTTTACGTGTTCATGCGTGCATGCAGCCCAAATGGACCCAGGACCAGCAGATCAGGCATCAGTTGTAACAATCAGTCTTGCACCAAGCACCCATTCAGCATGCACCATCATGCAGCTGGAGGTGCGTCAGTATGTTCATCCATTGACAGGCACCCTCGGCTGCCAACACCCCCCATCGTCACAACATCACACATGGCGCCTGAGCTGACCAAACTTGTCCACTCGGACACCAAGACGACCAAGTCTAGCAATGCAGCATGCCGCATCACGAAGCTGCCACAGCACAACGTGCTGGGAGTCAGCGGCCTCAAGGGGCAATTCCAAAAGTCTCCTCCCAGTAGACCTGCAACAACCTGAAACCTTTTGCTAGGAGCCCCTCCTTTCCAGAGGAGGGGTTGAATCAGGACTGAAAGTCCCTGGAAAAACACCCAAGCCGTGTTCCGAACAGTGCATGCACAGGCTGCGTCATCGGGACTGCAGCACAGGCCAATCGCGTCTGACAAGGCCCAAGCATGTCCACAAAGACAAGGTGTGCTTGAAACCACATGCACCTTCAGCAGTCTCCACAAGACAGCACCTAGTCAGGGAGCGCAGGCAGCTGCAGCACCTTGCTTCATGCATTCATAGGTAACACGCGGCTCACACACGCCTTATTACAAGCGCCAGAACAGCCACGAAAGTGACATAGTCCTGTCGTATGCAGGCAAGCTAGCGCCAACCACAGTTTCAGCACGCATGCTGTGTACGACTGCATCTCGGGACAGGCAGCCACAAGGCAGATTTGTACGCAGTACATATAATTGATGTTGATGGATATGAACAGGTGTCAACTGCGAGATTTGCCGTGGCTACTCAGCCCATGCATGCATGTATTGTGGTTGCCACACCACTTGCCTCACCACATGCCTTAGAACCCCCGCAGATATTCACTCCACAAAACCCACTCTCTCTGGTCCACCTGCCCGACAGCAAGCAAGGTTGCAAGGCAGACTATCCTGGATGCTAGTAGTACTGAAACACCTGCGTATGTGCAATCGCCTGGCAGCATGACACTGGACAGCTGCAGTGCACGCCAGTATATGGCTGATACTTCATGTGTCTTGCAACATGCAACCCGTGCCACCCCTGCACACGCCTCAAATCGACATTGCTCGCCTTGTGCACCGGCCACATTTGAGATGGGGTGCAAGTGCCCCTAACCAGTAGCTGTGTACAGTATGTGCGGTCGCTGAAGCCCGGTGTACTCCCAGGGCATGCCCTTGCTGGCTCAAAACCCTGCCAGCCTACTCAGTCTGTAAATCAACTCACAGACAGCCACTCACAGGGCCATACATGCATACACCAAGCGGCTCTTGTTTGACTGCAACAAGGTGCATGCTGAGCACAAAGCTACATGCCAACAACTGTGCAAAGGAACGCAACTCACAGAGCGTGGGCAGCACAAGCCCCACCCATGACTGCTTATGGTGTTGGGAGGTTGGCTCGCAACAGGGGGAGCATTTGCAAAATCCCTGACAACCCAAGGGAGCATGTGAACAGGGGCAAGCAAGGTGGGCAGAAGGGTGGAAGGCACTGTGAAGCAAGCAACGCTCCACACAACAGGATACTACTTCAGTCAATCGAAAGATCCCACCCCAGTGCTCGCTGCCAGGCAGCAAGTGTGTGTGATTCAAGCACTAAACGCTTCATCGACACACTTATTGTCGGATACCCTGATCACTTTGAAACAGCACATGGCACAGCAAGCAGCACTGGCCTGTGCCAGCACCGACCCCAGCACAGATGAACAACCACAGCCCACAGAAATATCAGCAAGAGCTCCTGCTCCCAACTGGCTTCAGGGAGAACATGGCGCATCTAGATTTTATCTTGTTGGCAATCAAGCACATGTGTTCAAGGGTCCTTGTGGCAGCCATGCAAGGCACATGCAGGCGTGGGCAGGAAACCTTCTTGCACAAGGCTCAACACCCCCCAGGCAGTGACTGCAGCGGCGTCACGTAGCAGTGAGGCGAGGCCAGCCCATAGGATTATCTTTGGCACATGCATAACAACCCAAACCACAACAGCAGACGGACCACAAGCATGAATGCTTCCTGTTCTTAGCGGCAGGCAGCCATGCCCTGCTGTCACACTGGTTGGGGTGAACAACGTCCCTCACACAGTATTACTAAGCCCAGTGCAGGGATCCTGAACGCATGCCTTGCTGCCGCACGAATGTCTCATGCACACGGTTATCAAGCCCTTCTCGCCGCATGCATTGCTTGAAACACAGGCAAACATGCTGCAACAAGCACGTCCACCATTCTGTAAAGCATCATGGCAAGCCCAACCTTCATGTCAAACCAAACAAACATGCCACCTTTATGTCAAGCCCAAACCTGGTAGCAGAAAACTTTGGCTGCCTTATGGGCGCACTTCTCCCCTAAACAACACAGCCTTATGCCAAGCCCCTAAGTGCCAACAGCACCCATGCTGCAGTCACACATGCCCTCCACCACATGCGACATTCACAGAACAGGCTGCATGTACATGCCCACATGTGTGCTGCCACTGAAAAGGGCGCGCTTTATCTTTCAGACACCAAAAAACACTGCGCAAAAGCGACTGTAGCATTGAGTGGTGCATGTGCGACCCAAACAAAACGTATCTGCTACATCGGAAATTGTAAGTGACTGTGACAGTACGGCTGCGACAGTCGCAAGTCGATATAATGGAGACAGTCCGGCTGTCCGCCACGGCTGCTGCGACTGAACGCCGACTGAGGCACAGACAGTCGAGGACCGCTGTGACAGTCGACGGGTGTAAGTATGACCATAATTGTCTTGTATGGCTGTTTCAGACTTGGAAAATCGCACATATAATAGTATCTGTCGATCCTACCGCATTCTGATAAGTACACTGCCCTGGACCGGTCCTGCCTTGCCCTGGCGGGCTCTCTCAGTGTGAACAACACTCAAGTGTATGAAGTAGTTGCGCAGATTGCTGATTCAAGCATGAGGCACACCAACACAGCAACTATTCTGCTCTCAGGCACGCCCAAGCACCAGGATGTGCACAGCAAAGAGCAATTATGAAGGCCTTGCAGCTGTGTCGACTGTGTCAACTGTAGTGCAAGCCCTTGGAGACTTGTGAGTGCAAGGAGAGGGTTGGGTACACTTTCAGCAAGCAAGCTTACAAACACATGCAAGTTGGCTCATGCACATCTTGCTCAAAAGCCGCCCCACAGATGATGGCACAAGCAGCTGATACTTTGCAAAGCACCGCTGATGACAACATGCTCAGAGTAAGCTTCCAAGGGTTAGTTTTCAGCAATGGAAAGGTGTGACCCTTAGGGCTGCCTTCCACAAGCCGCTGGCGCCGCTGTTGCATTGCAATGGCCAGGCGGCCCAAGTTCAAGTTCAAGTTGGCAAGCGATAGTATGTTGGGGGTTCACCAAAAGCCTGAGGACGCGGGGGGGGGGGGGGGGTTGCCAACGAATTGAAAAGATGTATTCCTCCCCCCATTTCCGTTTGAGGCTCTTTGGCCTAGACACCGTTCACCCTGGGGCAAGTTTCAGGCTCGTTAAGGCACCGCTGTCCCCCAAGCCGACAAGCCGCTGAATGCCTACCCCACCTTTTCCCGTTTGAGGCTGTCCTCCATTCCTAGAGGGTTCAGGCCTGGCAACCCCCCCCCCCCCCCCCCGGGGGGTCTTGGTTTCAGGTGGGCCCCAGGCCTAGGCTGCTGAGTGGCAGCGGACTAGACAAGCTAGGATGGGACAAAAGGGTTAGGTTCAGCCCATGCTTAGCCGTGTTGCCAGCAGCTGGCAAATCCCACCGTCGGGAACCGCTATGGAAGCTGTCACTTGTACAGTAGTGAACATTACATGAGAACCTCAGCTGTCACCCCAGCTTTTGAAAATGCCATGCAGTAAGCCAGACATATCATCGCTTTGACTGCACTTGTCGATTGCTAGGAAATCTATCGTATGACAGAAGCGTCGTCGCTCGATATGGACGTACAGAGCAGCAGCATGTGTGCAGCAATCTCAGCTGATCTGGACAGCAAGGCAAGCAATGGTGCAGCCAGTTTCACCCAACAGCACGTTCTACGTACTGCGAATTGATCTTTTCAATGTATCTGGCATCCGTCGTCAATGGGGCGCTCAATGACGTGAGTCAGAGACAACCAACTTCCTTTCAGTTGATTATTGGCTGGCTCAGGGACGCTGCAACACATGAGGAACCACTCAAGAGAAGGTGATTAAAAAGTGAAACGCATTGGCATGCATGGCAGGCATCACTGCTTTCCAGACAGAAGCATATGCAAGGAGCAGCAAATGGTGGTGCACTGTTGGCACTGTTGGCACTGTTGACACAACAAATTGACCTGTGCTGGACATCCCAAACATCACGTGGCACGTCTTTTTGCCTACTGTGCAGGAGCCATCAGCACCTGCTGCACTTGTTGATGGGCTGAACTGCCAGCAGAGGCGGGTGAACCCAAGGCAGACACTCAGCCAGAGACAGGGCTTCCATGGCCAGCAGGACAGCAGCAAGGGTTCATGACTACCTAGGCAGCATGTCCTGCGCATGAGCAAGACAGTGGCTGTACTTACTGGCTGCAAGGGCAACCAACTCCAAAGATGCTGCGCAACTCCAAAGATGCTGCGCGCGCGCAGTTGAACAGATGCTATCTGCATTCCATATGTAGGTGTGCAGCTGATGTGCCTGTTGTTGGCTGGTTTGAATGCAGGCGGCCTCAAGTGTCCGGGCAGCAAGCAGTGTGTGAGCGTACTGAGCACTTCTGATTCCACTCAGCACTTTGACTACTCAACAGGCATGATGGATTCAATTGCTGATGTGCCACAGTGCTTCCTTGTTGTCAGGTGACACCATGTGCCAGTATGTCTGCCGCGGCATTGCTACATTATGCGTTGGGTCCTGCACTGCTACGCACCGCGGGCACCAGCAAACAAGACGCTAGGTGTGCTATCCCGTCAAGGGACGTCAAGGCTTGGTTGACTGCTGACCCCTTCCAGTTTGTGGTTTTGCCCGCGTTGCAGTTCCAGCAGTGCGCGTGCGCAACAAGCTGTGGCTCAACGTTTTCAAGAAACTGAGGCGGACTAACGAGGCTCAGCAAAGGACCAGTCCATTGCTGCAGCTGCTGGACCTGCAGGTGGGGCATGCGCATCAGCAGCAAGCCTTTCTCAACATGAGAAGGTGCAGCCTGCTCCTGGGATTGTCGTCTACAGACATAAGTAGGAATGCAACGTGGTGTAGCTTGCCCTTGTACACCTTGCCTGCTCATGAGCGTTGCATACCAAACAGTCACAAACACTCGTGCAGGGTGCAGCACGGCATGTTTCATCATGACATGACCTCTGGGTGTTGCCAGGCTTGGCCACATAGTACATGAATGTGATCTGTCACATGTCAAAGCTCTGTGCTTGTTGGTGCTCAACTGCAGGGTTGGAGCTGAGACTCATCATCATTCCTGAGGAGTGCAGGAGCCTGAAGCACCCTGGCTGTGAGCGTGCAGTGTTCACGCATTGCTCGACAGATGCTGGATGTGGTGGCACTGGATAGTGTTGTAGGGAGAACGAGGGCGACTGTGTTGCTGCCCCATCTCCGCTAGTGTCGACCATCAGCTGTGACGTGTGCAGCATCATGTTGGTGGGGGTTTCTACTGGCAGTCACGAGATTTTTGTCAGGGTGGGACTTTGGTGTGTCTATGCCTGGGTGGGCGAGCCTCTCCATCTTGGTTCCAACTTCCTTGGAAAGTTTAGCTTGGCTGTTATGCAGGGCATGTTTTGTCAGCAGCAGGGTGTGCATCCTCTCTAGACTTGCTTGGACCTGAGGCCTGTGTGCCGCTGTCCTGGCCTGAGCATGTTGCTGTGAAAAGTGAGTAACATGGATGTCGTTGCGCATGCATTCACCTGGACAGGCACTAACAACGATAAACATTGACATAGTAGCCTAATTTTCTCGCAACAGTGGGCGCTGTGCAGTCGGCTTTGGCAAGTCGCGACTGTTGCAGTCGACTGGCGACAGTCGCGACTGTGGACAGCCGACTGTTACAGCCCCGGTTAAGCCATGTACTGTGATAGCCACGACTGTAAAAAAGGCCTTAGTCGGCTGTCACAGTCTCGTACATATTTCCGATGTTAGCTGCTTGGAGATGACACCAGCAGCGCTGCGGGCGTATACTGTTGAGCAATTCCTGACATCAGTGGTTGTACAGGTGAGGTCGGGGTTTGGGGGGCAATGCCATAGGTGGTATGAAGCTGTGTGCTGTTGTGCTGTGGTTGAGAGGGTAGGGGCAGTACAGGGGGTCTCTGTGATTGAGCCAAGCAGAATGCAGGCTGGGTCACAACATGAGTTTTCTTGGTCGACTGCTCGCTAGACTACTTGTTTTGGGGGGGGGGGGGATGTTGATACAAGTAGATACTTTCACCGCAAAGCATGTACTTGCCAGATGTGCTGTGCTGTGCTTTGCACTGACCCCCCTCTGCTGCCCCCCTTGCAGGCGCCGATGGCATTGCACCCCCGCCCTTTGCTTGCCACCAGGACGGCGGCATTTGTCATCCCCTTTGCAGCACTGGCAACAATGGTGATCAGGTGCTAAGCGGTCAGCAGCACCTCAGACAGACACCAGATGACAGCCAGGCAGGCCATTATAAGTGCATCGTCCTCTTGATGGCCCTGAGCCTGGCGTCAATTACCAACTAGTACATCAGATGACAACAGTCTGCAGGCGCCTGGCCATCTGTATGGGGCCAGGGCCCTGAGCAACGGCAGAAGCGGGGCGTGAGTGGCTATCCTCAGCGACCCTTGACACACACGACTGACAGCAGTGATGTTGGTTGAAGATACAAGGCTGCAGTGACAGCAGCGGCTGCGGTGTGCAAGTGGAGGTGCCCTTAGCAGGGCTGCCCTGCACACCCCCATGCCATATGTATCTTGTGCAGTATGAGCAGTGACAGCAATGGTTGCGCTGTGCATGTTTATGTGCCCTTGGCGGGGCTGTCCTGCACACCCTTGCGCCACATGTGTTTGATTTGGGAGACGGGTAGGTGTACATCATGACCGGTTCAGCAAAGGACTGTTGTTGAACTGTTGACTGCTGGGCGTGGCACCAAGTGGCGTGAAGGCACAGCAGGCCGTCAGCGTGTGGTGAAGCTGCAAGCACATTGGGTCTCCTACTGCATCGGGGGGTGCAGTGGGCAGCCTGGTGTTGCACCCCACACCTCAGTTGGGTCACCTGCTGCCTCAGCGGACCATCATGGTGTTGCAGCTGCTGCTGCTGCTGCTGCTGCTGCTGCTGCTGCTGCTGCTGCTGCTGCTGCTGCAGCCGCATCATGGTGTTGGATGCGAGTAGTGGCAGCAGTGGTGGGGGTGTGCAGGTTGACATGTGCTGTGTTGTCCTGCGCACCCTATGTGTTGCTCAGGTGGGGCCAGCTGGTGCACCAGTTGTATTACACCTGGCTTGACCGTCAAGCCAGGGTTTTGGATATGAGGTGTGCTGGTCGCTGGTTGCTCGTATGCCTTTCACACACAGTGAGTGGGTGTGTCTCGGGGGATGGCGTTGCTGAGCTTGCCGACTCAGCCTGGTGTGTTTCGGGGGTGGCACTGGCTGAGCTTGCCGACTCAGCTTGGTGTGTTTCGGGGGAAGGTAATGGCTGAGCTTGCCGACTCAGCCTGCAATGAATGGGCTGGTTGGACTGTAGGATTTGTGAGGACAGTGTGCCCTGCCTGTGGCGCTGTCAGGGCCAGGTGGTTTCCACCAAGCCACTATGTTTGTGGTGCTGTTTGGTACGTTGTGTGTGTGGACTAATACAGCAACGACAGCATAGATAAGCAGCGTGCACCCCTGTTTACTTTCCATGACTGTGCTGTGCTGTGTTGTGCTGGGCTGTGTCAGCAGGCATCGGGGGGTGCCAGCTGTTCAGCTCAGACCAGGAACCATGTAACAACAGTGTATGGACCTGGCTCCACTACGCACATAGCTACATGTCACAAATGCCATTTGCCATGGTGGCACCACTATAGCCCTGAGGACTCAGCCACTATGCCTCCTCCACTGCTTGCAGCTGATGGAGCAGCGTGCTGAACCACTGAGTGACTGATGCCGCAGCTGGCTGGCTGTGTAGTACGGTTGCACTTCCATGTTCTCATCACCCCACATAAGCCCTCCTGTAAGCCGTCTGGTGCTATTGCAACTCAAACGGCACTGCAACATGACTCATGACAGCAATGCTGAGCAGACTATCCGCCCATGCCTAACACCCATGCGTTACGGGCTGCATTTGTGCTGCTGCTGGTTGAGTCAAGGTTGCTAGTAGGTTAACCGGATGGGTGGCTCCTTGGAGGGCAGCAACACCATGTGTGCATGTGTTTCAGGGGCGCACTGCTGCTGGCTGCTGCAAGCGATGTGTGCAGCACTAGAGCCCCTGATTGTGGCACGTGCCATCTCTGTGAGGACCTGAACCGCCCGCTCAGCAGTTGGCTGTTGCAGCTGACTGACTGCGTCGCAACTGCAGCATCCACACCTGAACTTGTTTTGCAGCACCCACCCAAGCCCTAAACACCCTTGATGATGCTTAGAGCAGCCCTCCCCCAAGCCAAACCCTTGGCCACGGCCAAGCACTGCCACCCCGCTACTCCTCAGCCCCACCCTCACTCCAACCCAGTGATTGCGTCCTGCCAGCTTGCACGCCAAGCTGGGAGGAGGTACAGCTGCTGCTGTCCCTACCGCCAGCTGCTATCTATTGACAGTGACGTGCAGCCAACCATGCTATTTTGTTTGATTGTTTACAGGTGCATCTTCGCCTCTGCAGCACTGGTTTGCTGAGTGCTATCACCCTCAGGGCTATGTTTCTCCACACACCTGGTGGTCAACACCCAGCATCAGCTGCTTCCTGCCCTCCATGCAGCAACGCCAGCTGTGAGCCACAGCCTACTGCTGCTGAGCTGTGCTCGCCCTAGCAACCGATCAGGAGTACATCCTGCTGCGTGCTGGCCTATGGGGGCTGATCTGACTCCGCTGAAAGAGGATTCACTTGACTCATTGAGGCTACTGCACTGGCCATGGTGTGCTGGCGAACCAAGCACTGATGCAGCTCTTTAATTTGCAGTCACTATGACGTATTTGAGATCCTCATATGTCACGGCGGGCACAGGGAAGCAGTGCGAGGGGACCATCAGCAACACGCTGTCAGGGACCACGAGATACAGCACTCCCTCGCCACGTACGAGTTAGTGGACTTACTTTAGGTCTTAGCCTGCAACTTACTTTAGGTCTTAGCCTTCAACAGCAGCCTTAAAGCAGGTCTACCCATGCTACAGGTGCTGCGAAGTTTGACCATCATGATCAGCCTCAAGGCGCGCTCGCCTGTCCGTTGCGAACAAGTTTGTCCCCCTGTGCACCTGCCCTGTGTCCAATTTATAGATTAGGTCGTTACTCTATCAGCACTTTGCAATCGCATAAAGCAACTCATTGCCCAGTTTGTGGCCACCATGGGGCAGTCACCGTCGCCAGCTGAAGGTCCAGCAGTCAGCAGCTGTGTACAGCAGGTGCTGTCCATTGCCATGCAGGCTATGTACAACGCTTGGATGTTCACAACCAAAGATGTTCTTCCCAGCATTAAGGGGTCTGCCCAGCCAGGTATTACCAATGTCCGGCATGCTGCGCAGCAGCCCTCACAAATGTCAAATACCACCAGCTTCATCAAAGCTGCTGCAAACCCCTGAATTGGAGGCCCAAACCATGGTGCCTCAAACCCTGCAACTGCAGCCGACAGCATTTGCAGGGCGACAATCCTGCCAGTGCTGTCAGCAGTGTGTCACGGTGTCACTAGTGCTGCTGCCACCTCCATCAGCAAATGCCAGCAGACACCCTGCTGCCAGTAGTGTCGGCCTTCACGTGGTGTGGCAGGCTGTACGACCCACGCCTTGAACACTACTGCCTTGAACACTACTTGCTGTAAACCCACATCGCAGGGGCCTGCAGGACACAGCAGACGCCAGCAGCAGACAACTCAGCGGCAGTGCCAACAGCAAGTGATCACATCATGATCACATCATGATGCACAGAGCAGGATGTCAGTGCAGGACACACTAGAGCCTGAACAGTCCCAACAACAGCGTCATGCAATGCTCTGGCAAGGGGTTAAGGACTGCAGGCTATTCATTGCAATGTCAATGTGCATGTAGTTGCCTTAAGTGAGCACTTGAGGGCCTCAACAGCAGTGCAAGTGGCGGCAGCAAACACACAAGATGGTCACTTCATGCACATGCATGCGAATTGGAAGCACTCAACAGCCCAACTGAAAGCAGTCAAGGATTAACCAAGGCACGAGCTGCCTGGGGCTGGGGCTGTGCACATGTCTCTGTCACACCAGTACCGTGCTGGGCTTGCTCAGCAGCACTGCCTGGGGCCTTTGGGGGTTGGGGGACATGTACCTCTTGCTGCTGCTGGTCTTGTTGGTGGTTTGAATGCTGCTGCTGCAGTTGCCAGCCTACCTCACAGCCCTCCTGTACTGACCCTGCAAAGCCATCCACTGCTCCTGCTCCTGCTGCTGCTGCTCGTTGTCATGGTTGTGGTGGCGTTACGATGCTGCAGTGGCTGTGAGGGTGGCTGCAGGCTGCCTGGCTGCAGCTCACCGCAGGTTCGAGCACTGCAGTATAGCCGGCAGACACAGTAGGCCAGGCGGGCACACTGCCATCCTGCAGCAAGGCAGCAGCGGGAACAACTGCTTAGATGGTACTGCGACGGTGACACCGTGTGGTATGTGAGCCTTGCTGAGGCTCATGATGGGCGACCCACCAGTGTTCCTCAGTTTCAGCAGTGCCCACCCCACACCTGTGCCACTAACTTCTGCAGCTGCCCGGCAGCTGTGTGACACCCTTGCCCCACACCCCAAGCCTCACGTATATTACTTGTGCAACCTCGACACGCCCTAGTACCAGTGAATGGCTGACAAGAGCTGTCTCATCTTCATGCGTGACAACACAACACAGGATCTACTAGGATCTACAGGACTCCTGCCTCTAGTAGAGTCTACTATACAAACATACGGTATGTTTGTGTAGCCGTGCTTCCCACCTCATCTGCCTCCGCCTCCTGCCTCAGCACAGAGTGTGCCATGCACTCAGGGGGGTGTTGATGCAGGCCTGTCTAGCCCTCTCCTGCTGCTGCAGCTTCACATCACCCTAAAAGCCCTGCTGTTTGAGCTGCAGGCTTGCAGCTCCTTCTGCTGCTGCCAGTAGTTGCGCATCCACAGCATCCTGCAGGGTGTGCTGGTGAACACAGGGATCACTCTGGCACTGACCCTGCACACAAGCTGGGGGGGGGGGGGGGCAGAGGGTGGGGTGCAGGCAGAGGTGGTGGGTGGGGGTGGGGGGGGGGGGTACCAGCCACGTCAGCCATCTGCTCAGCTACTGCAAGCAGACCGAAGATCCGTTTGCAGCCTGAAGCCATGAATTTCCTTTTCACTTTCATTTCGTGATGTGTGCAGGGCTGCTTTCAGCGGTCCAGGTGTCATCCGTCCGGCCTACTGGAAGCACTTACTAGGTTCCAGCACTACATCGTGCTTTTTCACGGTGGTCAACTATCAAATCCGCCGTAGTCCACGTTGCTGGCTGTTGTGTCACGGCGATAAAGAAATTGGCGCCAGGGCTCAGATGAAGGCGAAACTCGGTCCAATTGTGCGCTTTGGATAGATTTCAGTACTCGAATAGCAAACTGTTTGTTTCATGGGCGCCAGAGGCAGATATCGTGTTATTTTGTTGACGAAGTTGCGTTGTCTCTGCATCGATCCCTCAAATTCCCGCGCTCCTCGAGGGCTCTAGAGCTGCCCAGGCTGACAGAAAGTATCTCTGTCTTATTTCAAACAAAAATTGCGTTTCAATCAGCAGGAAGGCGCCCTACAGCCACAGCTTGGCAACGTTGGACCTTGGACTGGAACGATGGAAGTTGCGCCGGGGGTGGTCGTCAGGCCACTCTACTGCGATGAGGGGCGAGAAGTGATGAAAGTGGATGTTTCCTGGCCTAATGGCTCCATCACCCAGCTGGCCGTGAAGTACTGGGGCCCTGACAGGCTGACAGGAGGCAACTCAGCACAGGTTAGAGCTGCTGCAGTGCTGCAGGAAAACTGCTGTCAGCAGCACAGCTATTGTCCCACAGCAATGCTTATGTGGCAGCCACGTGGACAGAAGAAGAGCCTTGGCTGCCTGTCTGGCACAACCTGCTGCTGTTGCTCATCCCCGCTGCTGTTTGTTGCTGTTTGCTGCCCTGCTGCTGTGCTGCTGCTGCTGCTGCTTACAGGTTTTCAACGAGGTCCGTGCCAGCATGTCCCCCCTGGCCAGCAGCCACTTCCTGGTGCTGCCCCTCCACACCAGCATCAGCAGGGAGGGGGGCATGACCATGGTGTACCCCTTTGCAGGCAACAGCATGGACCGTGTGTGTGAAACACTGAGGGAGTCACCCAAGCAGCCACTTGCTGAAGGGGAGCTCAGTCATGAGTTCCTGCTGCAGAGCATCCTGGCACAGATGGCTACATCAGTCTTGATGACCCTGCAGAAGCTGGGGGCACAGAAACCCAAGGTGAGCTGCACCCCCCCCCCCCCCCCCCGGGTAGCCTCACACCAACACCCCCCACCCTGTGGATATCGCAGTGCCCAAGTTTCTATCTTGGGCACTGCGGTGAGGACAGGCAGCAGGCAAGTTTCTATCTTGCCTGCTGCCTGTCATGCCCCCCCCCCCCCATCGCACTCTGCTTTGCCTTGCTGGTCCCCCCCCCCGGGGGCCCTTCCTTCTGCACCCCCTCCCCTTCCTACGTCTGTTACACGCATCTACTCCATGTAGTCCTGTCACTGAGGTGCGGAGGTACCCACACACCATGAGCACCGGCGTGCTGGCCAGTTCTCCAGCTTTACGTCCCTGTGGACCCAACAGGTGTACGGGGATGTCAAGCTTGAGGACTGGCCAACAAGTCAGGGCTCATGGTGTCTGGGTACGCCTGCACCTCTGACATATGCATGACATTGAATTGTCCGACTCTGGCCGCCAGAGGGGCCCATCCTGCTCCCCCCTTCTGCACCCCCTCTCCCCTTCTTCTGTTTACCCCCCCCCCCCCCAGGCCAGCAAATCTCCATTGCCGAGCACGCCTTGCACTCCATCCCCCCATCTTGTCCCTTCAGACCAAAGTGCACAGGATGACACGCTTACATTTTGGGGTAATCCCCCCCTCCCCACAGCCTGCCCCCCCCCCCCCCCGCGCCAGTAAGACACCCCCCCCCCCCCGCCGCCCCCCTGGAGGTCAAGCCACACACGCTAGCTACGCATGTATGCCTGACACAGCCCCCCTCCCCTGTTGCTCCCCCCCTTCTGTTTCTTCAGGCTTGGGTTCACCGTGACGTCAAGCTGGAGAACCTGTTGCTTGGTGAGGACGGTCTCATCCGCCTGGCTGACTTTGGCTCCCTGTGTGAAGCGGGTGACAGCAGCACAGCCCACGACCCAACTTACTTCCCACCAGACTGGGCAGCACTGCTGACAGACGGCCGCCACGTGTGTGAGGAGCCTGGCGCCCTGGCAGCAGCAAACACACCCTGATCGACCTGAGGGGGCTGGGCATGGCACTACTCAAGGGATACGCAGGTGGGGGGGCGGTGTGACGTGCGGGACACCTCTCTGATTGGCGCTGTCTCTCACACGGCATGTTACCACCACACTGTTGCTGTGTAGGAAGCTGGCATGGCCTGCCTGATTGTCACAGATCAGATTTACAGCTACAGCTAAAGCTACAAGGTACACCCAAGATGTAACTTCAAGGCTTCTCACAATGCAGCAGTCACAGTGCATGGTGTGTAAGCTGGGACTGTCACACGCTCACATGCCTGAGTCCCCACATGACTTTGTACAAGCAGCCGGAGCAACCAGCAAATCAGTCAAGCATGTGCTGCATGGTGGCTGCTGTCACACAACATCCTTCAAGCGCTGAGTGCTCAGTGTCTGTGTGTTCCTGTCTGCATGTGACTCTACCTGCAGGCCGCCTGCCTGACGAGGTGGCACTGGAGACTGCGGGGCTCTACAGCAGCAGCAGCAGCAGCAGCAGCGATGGGGGTCCGTTCACCGCTCAGGAGAGGGCCCGTCTGTGTCGCATCGCCTCCCACGACTGGGCGGCCAGCATCGACGCCCTCATCCCTTTAGACACCGCCCCCTCCCTCAACGCCTTCACCAAGCTACTGCTGGGCCCCAGTGCGTCCCTGCCCCCCCTGGCCACCCTGCTGCAGCACCCCTTCATCAAGCCAGTGCACAGGCACGTGCTGGACACAGCGCGCAAGGCCAGGCAGACATGGCTGGCACACACAGCGGCCTCCAGGGCGGCTGCAGGGAGGGTGCTGACACCCCTGGCCTGCCTAGACAACCTGCTGCTCATGGCTCACCGCAACGGCGGCAGCAGCAGCAGCAGCAGCAGCAGCAGCAGTATCCCTCCACTCAGCCAGCAGTTTGAGCTGCTGTCCCAGCAGTACCACATGAGCAAGGCAGCAATGCCTCAGTGCACTGCCACTGGCCCTGCCAGCTGGCAGGAGCACCTGCAGCTGCTGTCAGACCAACTCTGCAACAGGGCAGCACAACTGCCGCTGGAGCTGCAGGAGTGGAAGCAGCAGTACCAGTACCAGCAGCAGCAGCAGCAGCAGCAGCAGCAGCAGCAGCAGCAGCAGCAGCAGCAGCAGCAGCAGTGGCAGCAGCAGGGCCTGGCTGCTGAGGCTGCCGCCCTCACACCTATCTCAGGTGATGGCAGTCAGTCACCCCTTACAAAGGATGACGTCTCCTACAGCAGCAGCCACAGCAGCAGTGTGACCACACCCACACACACAGAGGCCAAGCCAGCAGCCATACCTATTGACTATGAGGCCCCCTTTGCACAGGTTGACAGCACCGGCAGCCACAGCAGCACTGAAGCTGACAAGGACACAGCCAAGCAGCAGCAGCAGCAGCAGCAGCAGCAGCAGCAGCAGCAGAAGGCGTTCTTGCAGCCCCCCTCACCACCACCTGCAGCAGCGTCAGTCCAGTCACCAGGTGCAGTTGTGTCAGATGATGTGCTGCCAGAGCTAAACACACCAAGGATACTGGACACTGTCACAGCAGCAGCACCAGCACCAGCACCAGCACTAGCAGCAGCAGCAGCAGCAGCAGCAGCAGCAGCAGCAGCAGTGAAGTCCACAAAGCTGTCAGCAGCGGCGGCCCCATTCACACCCACCAACAGCCCCTCTGCAGCCACAGCTGCAGCAAACAAGGGCTGGTCACTGGCTGCTGTGCACACCACCAACAGCAGCAGCAGCAGCTCTGTTGCTGCATTCTCACCAGACAGCATGTGCAGCATGCACACCAGCACACCTGGATCAACAGCAAGCTGGGGTTTGGCACAGACTGTAGACACTACCAGCCGCAGCAGCAGCAGCAGCAGCAGCAGCGCAAGTGCTTCTTCTTCTTCAAGTGTCGAGCTTGTCCAGAGCGCCATGCCGGACAGCCACCCTGCACCTGCAGCAACGTTCAGCCTGTCAGCAGCAACTGCTGACAATGCCGGCAGAAACTTGCTGAACATGTTGACCAGCAGCAGCAGAAGCAGCAGTAGTAACAGCAGCAGCAGGCCCGTTGCCACTTTAACCCCATCTGCTGCCAGCAGTGCCCAGTGTGGCATGCATGGCAGTCCCCCTGCAGCTGCAACAGGTTCGGGTTTCAGAGTTGCAGTCACTGACGCAACTGGCAGCACCAACAGCAGCAGCAGAAGCAGCAGCAGCCCAGCTGCTGAGCTTTGAAGTGTTGCCAGTGCCCATCTGGACACTCCTCCTTCATCTGTGTCGACTTGCTGCCTGTCAGCAGCAACTGGTGACACTGCCGGCAGGAAGCTGCTAAACATGCTAAACAGGAAGAGTAGCAGCAGCATCAAGAGCAGCAGCAGCAGCAGCAGCAACAGCAGGCCCGTTGCTGCTTTCGCATCTGCTAGCAGTGCCCAATGTGGCAATTCCCCTGCAGCTGTAGCAGGTTGGAGTCTGTCACTGAAAGTAGTGAATACTGTGACCAGCAGCAACAGCAGCAGCAGCAGCAGCAGCAGCAGCAGCAGCAGCAGCAGCAGCAGCAAGAGCCACCTAGCTGCTGCTCTCTCTTGCATTGCCAGTGCCCAGTGCAGCAAGCACAGCAGCACATACGCAGCTGCAGCTAGCTGTGGTATGGCAGCAACATCTGTTCAAACAATTGTTGCAACCAGCAGCAGCAGCAGCAGCAGCAGCAGCAGGTCTGTTGGTGCTGCGTCAGGTGCAGACAGGACCCAGCTGAGTGTGAACAGCAGCACTGGACAGTCAGTGCCCCCCACAGCCCCTGGACAGCCCAAGCACCGTAACCGTAGGCAGTGCAGGGCTTGGCCCCAGCAGCAGCACATCATGCCAGTGCAGCAACAGCTACAACAGCAGCAACAGCACTTTAGACTGCAACTTGCGGCACAGCAGCAGCAGCAGCAGCAGCAACAAAACGGGGGTCAAGCAGGGCAATGTCAGCAGCTGCAGCAGCAGCAGCAGCATGGCCCACAGCTGGGCGGCTGGCAGCAGCAGCGGCGTCGCCGCAACTACGGCACCTCAAACGGCCCAGCACCCTGGCAGCAAGCACAGCCAGGGCGCAACCCTCCCAACCAGCCACAGCAGCAGCAGCCCAACCGCCAATCACACTCTGCTGCAGCAGTCAAGCCTGCAAACGGCATGGCAAGCTACAGGCGTGCCCACCGCGGCGGCAGCAGTGGCCCGCAGGGACGTCAGGCCTCCCTGTGAAGTACTGGGTACTGGGGATGGCTGAGATGAGTCATGATGACCCTCTCAGCACATGCTTGTGGTGATCTGTTTGCCTTGTCCTCCAAGCAGCAGGCGGTGCCAGCACAGCAGTGTGGGTGTGTCAGTCAGTTACACCAGATGAAAACAGTCGGCAGGCGCCCCTGGCCACCAGCTGGGACAGACGACAGCTGACAGCCAGGCAGGCCATCATTAGTGCATCGTCCTCTTGATGGCCCAGCACTGGCGTCACTTACATCATATATCAGCAGTCGGCAGGCGCCCCTGGCCATCTGTATGGGGCCAGGGCCCTGAGCAACGCCAGCAGCGGGGCGTGAGTGGATATCCTCAGCGACCCCCTGGCACATATTGGCAGCAGGGATAATTGTTGAAGATACAGGCTGCAGTGACAGCAGCGGCTGCGGTGTGCGGGTTGATGTGCCCTTAGCGGGGCTGCCCTGCATAACCCTTCTGCCATATGTATCTTTGTGTGTTGTGTATGTTGCGCAGTGATTGCAGTGGCGGCGGGGGCAAGTTGACGCGCCATGTACGGCGCTGGCCTGCACACTCTATGTGGCCCAAGGGTTGCTTTGTGTCGGTTTGCACCCAGTCAGGGGGTGCGCTGGGTGCTGGTCTTTCTTACGCCCTGTGCACCCAGCGGATGGGATGGTTGCGGGACATATTGTTGGCTGAAATGACTGATTGCTGATTCAGGCTGGATTGTTTTGGGTGATGGGTGATGTCGCAGGCCTGGGTGATGGTCAGAGTTGTATGTGGCGGCGTGTGTGTTGGCGTGACAACTACTGTGTGCTTTGGGGCCCGGCATCCGTTTGAATTTATCTTGAACTGTTCTGTGCTGAACTGGGAGCGGGGCCGCAGGTGCACGTGCAAAGGCTGGTTGGCATTTGCTGCAACCATATGTAACATCACTTCCTAGATCAAAGGTGCCCATGCTCGACTGATGCTGGATGTTGTGTATAGCACAGGTGCCTGCGAGTGACTGCTGCTGATACTTTTGCGGCTACACACCACTGGCTGATATGATGTCTGCTGGGGGTTGCATATTGTCTGCAGCGGGGGGGGGGGGGGGGGGGGGGGGCGTATCACTGGGTGAACACACCACACTGCCAAGCGTCTATACGTAACAGTCACAGTTGCAGTATTTGGTTCAGCAAAAGCTGAGCAACCCACAAGGGACCAGGAAAGAAACCAGGCACCCCTAGAACAGCATCAAAAGCTATACGTCGCATACTGTGTTGCAGGGGCTCACTCTTGCCGTGGTTGCTACTGAGAGGGCAGCACCCAGTGAAGGATACACATATGCTCTGGTCCTAGCCTTTGAGGTGCGCAGCTGCAGGCCCTCACAGCAGCTGCCGCCTACTGCAAAGCCTGGAGGAGGGCCTGCCAACGTGTAAGTGATGTGGGTATGCTTGCTACTGAGCGCAAGGGGCTGCAGGAACCTCCCACACCACAACAAGGTTGGGGCCTGTGGCACTACCGACGGCAGTGAAGCCGCGGCTGGTGGAGAGCGCATACCCGAACGCCCCTCCCAATCCCACCCTCACGATTAGATCAAAACAAACCCAAAGGCACTTATCAGCTGCAGGATTGGGTGAGACAGACTGCCCATGATTACCAGGTGGTGTTGATGGAAGTGCTATGCTTTGAGTTGTAATCAATGTGTTCTCACCTGGCGCCTGAGCCTGGGCTGGGCTGCCCCCCTCCACGCAAGCCAGTCAGCTGGAGCCTGCAGGCATATAGATAGCTACTGCTGCGCCATAATGGTGCTCCAGTGGATGTTCACGACTCTCGTGCAGATTTGGATAACTGTAAGGGCTCCTCTGCCTCCACTGTGCACAGGCAGCTGCAGTGCGCTCCAGCTGAGACTGCTGCCATGCCTCTGCTGTTCATCAGGGTGGTGTGAGCAACGTAATATAGAAAAGAATGTGTTACAGATGCTATCTGAGCAGTCAGGTCCCTGCTGCTGGAGCCAGAGGCACAGCTTTTCGAAGTCCGAAGTTGACAGATCAGTTACCATTTGTCTTCTGATGCTGAAGTTTGAGCGGATGGAGCAGTGAGAAGCAAAATTCGCCAGAAATTGTCGCATAATGCTGATTTTGCTTATGCTTGACCGTTCATGGCCAAGCATGACGGGCATGACCAATGGCAAGCTTTTTGACGTGTTCCGTTCCTGCATGCCATGCAAACAACTATCTGATCTCTACTGCGTTCCTACGGACGCTTGACGGCTATGCGGCAATGATGCTGTCGAGTTGCTGTATCAACCAAGATCTATATGCTTTGATGCCACCATGACCCAAGCGACCAGGTCGCCGGCATTTCGTATAGCTCCAAGTTATCATGAATGCGTCAGAACCTCGGCCGTCTCGCCCAGTCATGCGCTGACAGCATTTCAGTAGGCGACACCCACATGCAGCAACAGCAACACCCCTGAATGCGTTCCCAATGGGGTTTTGACAGTGCTCACAGCTTTACCCTGATCAAAAGACCTTCCTACAGGAGACATATCTGACATACACAACAGCAGCAGCAACCCAGCAGCTACAGCAGCATTGCAACAGCAGCGGGTGGTCCTTCAGCACAAACACAGCAGCAGGAGCAGCAGCGGCATACGCCAACGCAGTCCAGCACCATGATGCTGCCAGATATGGATCACTTGATGCCCCGGGTCCGGGGTGGTGAGGCCCACAGTCCCTCCAGTGCCCCCCGTGTTGTTGCCAGCAGCACCAATGTTGTGCAGCAGGCACGGCTCATGGACTCTGCTGGAACAGCCTGGCACGCAGTCAAGTGCGGCAACCTGGAGGTGCAGGGGGGGGGGGGGGGGGGAGTGCGGTGGTGTGTGTGTGTGTGTGTGGGGGGGGGGGGGATGGCAGTGGCGGTGGCAGTGGGGTAGAGGGGTGGGCGGGTGGTGTTTTTCAGAGGGGGGGGGGGGTGGAAGAAGGAGGTGTGCATGGCCTGGCACACAGTCAAGTGCGGCAACCTGGAGGTGAGGGTGTGTGTGTTGACACATGACTTGTGTGTGTGTGTGTGGGGGGGGGGGGGCAGCAGCAGCAGCAGCAGCAGGGGGAGGGGCGTGATGTAGGGAGGTGTGCATGTCTTCAGAAAGGGTGGGGTGTTGGGAGTGTGTGTATGTGCCTGACTGTGTGTGGTGGTGGTGGTGGTGGTGGGGGGCCGCGTGGAGGTTGGGGTTGATGGTGGTGTGCGGGGGGTAGTGGTGAGGGGGGGGGGGGGGGGGGGAAGTCAGGGAGTGTTGGAGTTGTCAGTGCGAGGCAACGTGGAGGTGGAGGCAGGACAGCAGCAGCAGCAGTCGCAGCTGCTGCTGGTTGTAGTGGTGTACATGTCCCGAGGGAGTCCTGTTTGTTGGGCACCTTGGGGGTGGGGGGGTGGGTGGTGGGTGGGTGGTGGTGGTGGGTGGGTGGGTGGGTGGGTGGTGTGGGGGGGGGGGGGGGGGGGGGGGGCAGCAACGCCTGCAGCAGGTGCACCACTGCTGAGCAGCATGGACTGGAAAGACTTGTGGGGGGATCCCGGGGGGGGGGGGGTGAAGACATGCATGCTGCCGTTTATGTGTTCTGAGCGATGCACCTGTGATTGGATCACACATGCGCCGCGCAAGTAAGGGCCTTCCTATTTGGGAGCAACAACAGCAGCAGCAGCAGCAGCAGCAACAGCAACAGCACGCCTCAAGTAGCACACGGCAGCAGCAGCACTACCAGCAGAAGCAGCAGCAGTGGCAGGAGCAGGCAGGCAGCAGGAGCAGCATCCTCACAGTTGCGACCGGGGTTATTGGCGACAGTGGTCTTCATGGAACTATGTTGGTAGCAGAGGGGTGTGCATGCACCCTGTTGCAGTTGGGGTTTTACCACTGGGCGCTCCACTCTTCATGGTCGATGAAGGGGGGGGCGGGGGAGTGGGGTGGTGGAACGGTGGGGGGTGGGTGTCAAGCATGGCTTTGCAACACTGTCACACTTGAGGTCCTGTGTGAGTGCTATCAGCTCATGCCTTGTGTTCCTATCTTGCCAGTCACCTACTACCTGTCCTTATTATCTCCTTTCATGTCACATCAAGCAAAACCCACTATTCAAACAAATATCAGCTGTTTCCTAACCACTCAGTCCCCCGCCCAAGTCCACCATGACTGTTCCCAATTGCCCCCCCCCCCCCCCCGCCGCCCCCCTCCCCACTTCCTGCAGATGATCATGAAGCTGTTCCCCAGCCGCTCCAACATGCCCCCCCTCCATATGTCCAGCAAGCTTCCATAAATGCTGAAGTTACACCCCCCCCCCCCTTCTCCCCCCCCCTCCCCCTTCCTGCAGATGATCACGAAGCTGTTCCCCAACCGCTCCAACGTGTACCAGAAGGGTCCTGTGGGTGAGAACGTGCTGCACTGGGCCATGCTGCTCAACACACCAAGCACTCTCGCCATCACAAGGTTCCTGGTCAAGATGTTTGGGGCACAGCTGGTCAATACCCCATACAGGTATGTTTACGGGGGTTAAGGGGGGCTCTCAAGCGGTTCGTGTGGGGATGGGCCAGCACAGAGTTTGGGGGCGGGGGGGGGGGTGGTTATGGGGCTTTCTAAGGTTTTTTTGTTGTTGGTCTGTGAGGGAGAAGTTGCTCCAACACACCAAGCACACTCGCCATCACGAGGTTCCTGGTCAAGATGTTTGTGGCACAGCTGGTCAACACACCCATACAGGTAAGAGGGGTTTGGGGGGGGGTGTCTTTGGGGGGCTGCATCCCCAGAGTGTATGTGGGGGATGGGCCGCACTGCGCAGGGCTGGTGATTTGGTTCGCCCGGAGATGAGAACTTTTGTGATTTGTGTTTTTGTGTGTGTGTGTATGTGTGTGTGTGTGTGTGGGGGGGGGGGGGTATGCTGCTAACACGCGCACCACATGCATCACCTGCCCTTCTCACAACTTATGACTCCCCTGCCCCCCCCCCTCAACACACAGGAGCGTCGTTCCCTGCCACGACCCCCTGGCCCGTATGAGGGTCAGACTGCGCTGCACATCGCCATCGTCAACAGGGACATGGACATGGTCAAGTTCCTGGTGCAGGTGGGCGGGGGGCTCAGGGTGTGGGACATAACTCTCAGCCTCTTCAAGTAGTCCGTACAGTAAAGGGAGCGTTGACTGTACTACCTTGCAGGTCATACACACACAGCGGGGGGGGGGGCAGCATGGTCTTACCTGCTGTCCCCCCCCCCCTCAAAACCTACCAAATCACATTTGCAAGCGTCAATCTTCCTGAACTCAAGGTCGTCCGACGATGTTGTGTTTATGTGTCTTCCTGCCCTGCAGCATGGTGCTGACGTGTTGGTCGTGCGTGGCACCTTCTTCCGCCACGACGGTCCCCACCTACTATGGGGTTTCCCCTCAGCTTTGCGGTGTGCACGGTCAGAGGGACGTGGTGGCATACCTCATACGACATGGGGCACAGGTGGGGGGGGGGGCAGTGACTAAGACACTTACGGCAACACTGGTGCCGACCCCATCAACCCCTCCTGCCTGATACCTACCCCCATCCTTTGTACAGCCTAATAATCAACGCACCATGTACAACAATACAAGTGCTGAGTTGTTACACCCCCCCCCCCCCTTCTCCCTGCCTCCCCCCCTCCCTCCTGTCACCGCAGCCCAACAGTGACCTTGACATTACGGCAACACAAGTCCTGACACCAATCAACCTCCGCGCTTTTCCTGCTTGTTTGCAAGCCCCTCTTTGTACAGCCTAACAGTTGTCAACCCGCACTGCAACACAAGTCTTCTAACCCGAGCCCCTCTTTCCCCTGTCTGCATCCCCCCCCCCCCTCCTCTGTCACCGCAACCCAACAGTGACCGTGACACGTACGCAACACTGCGCTGCACATGTCAGTCATCCACGAGCAGAAGGACATGTACGACTTCCTCGTCGACATATGCGGAGCAAGCCCCGAGGTGGGTAGGAGGGGCGGGGGTTGCCACACGGGTTGTTTGGGTGGTTGGGAGGGTGGATGGGGTGGGGTGCAAACAGGTTTCTCATGCTGCAATCATGAACAGTGCGCCAGTCATTGGTCGGGCTGTTACTTAATGTTCAGCCAGTGGGAGGGGCGTGCCATAGTAAAGCCGGTGTGGTGTGAAGGGACGGACATGTACGACGTCTTCGTAGACATTTGCCCGAGGTGGGGATTGTGGTGTGTGGTGGTGGGGGGGGGGCTTGCATGTGTGGTGGTGGTAGTGGGGGAAGGGCGGGGGAGGGGGGGGGGGGGCAGGCAGCATCAAGCGCTCCTTGCTGCAGTGCCTGCCAGGTGGCCAG